>PVJA010001027.1:0-15145 GCA_004027025.1 Myocastor coypus
CCTTGCACTTGCCTAAGCTTATCTTGCTGACCCTTTTTCTGCTTTACTTTTAAGGACGCAAACAGCCTCACCCTGCTCTCTGGGGAGTGGCAATCCTGTGAGGATTAGGAGACCCTGTTCCCTGCTGAGTAAAATGGGGGTATGGGAGAAGAGGAGGCAAGGACATTTTAGGGTGGGAGAAGGAAGGCAGTTAATACTTTATGAGTCCTTTTGCCACAGATACTCCATTTAGATTTCTTTCTTTCCCTTGAATTCAGGACCTTGTACTTGTGGGGCAGGCCCTTACGCCACTGAACTATCTCCTGGGCTCAGTTTAAGAACCTTTCGTGTGAGAGAGAGTTGTTGAGGGAATACAAAGGGTTGCAGCTCTCTGTTCGAGTGCACTCATTTACCCCTTATCTGCGAATTTAGTGTTATCGCGCAATAATGTACTTAGGGAGCCTGTGTTGAGTCCGACTTGCATATTATCTCACTGCTAGCCTTGTAGCAGCTCTGGGGAGTGACTGGAATCCCCAAGAGGAAATGGAGCATTAAGGGTAGAGCCCAGGGTCAAGGGCAGAGCGAAGACAGATCTGCCTTCAGAGTCAGCATTCGCACTTCCAGCGGTACCCGCTGGCAGTGTGTGTACTCACGGCAGTGTTGCAGCGAGGGGACACACCTGCTGCTCGCACCCTTCCAACCCAAGGTGGGGGGGGGCACGAGGTGGAGTTGACACATCAGAAGCACTGAGGTTCTCTGACTTCATCACAGCAGTGTAAGATGCAACTGGCAGTAGCCATTGGCATCCAGGTGGAGAATTTAAATGCTCCAGAAGGCCACAGCTACTCTGCAACCATGGCAAGGAGATTACAAAGAATTGCATGACGTGTTAGCAGGATGAAAAGTAATTCCTGACAGAGAGCGCTGTGTGTGTGTGTGTGTGTGTGTGTGTGTGTGAGTGTGTGTGCACACGCGCACGCACGTGCGCACCTGTCTGTGTGCGGTTGCTCAGTTTTTGTTAAGTGCCATTTCATGGACACATCATAAAGGGGGAGGGGGCTTTCGGGTTAGTGCAGTGGTTACACACTTGTGCAGGCAAACCCAGTCAGGCACAGGGTTGAGAGTTTGCCTGAGCCATTAAAAGAAAAAATCCTTCACATCGTAAAAGATACATTTAAAATTAATCCTGATTTAGAGAAATCAGTACCTTATGTGGGTTATCATGTGGAATGGTGGCACTTACTTTTACATATTTCTGATGTGGTTCCTCCCGCTGGCAATATTCCTCTGTTCCCTAATATCTGAGGGATCGCGCTGTGTCCCGAAAGTGATCAAGTGCCTCAGCCGATGTCGGTCTGCCATCTCATTTTGCACATCTTGACTCACAGAGATGAGCCCTGTGAGGCTGTTTGCAGTCCTGGGGAGCCCAGTAGCCGTGGCTCTTAATGCCCGCCCTCGTCCCAGAGGCAAGCGAGGGTCCACTTAGATGCCTCAGCTCCCCGTGGGATGGTTCATGTGGTACCCAAAGTGTGTAGGATCAGTGCTTGTCAGGTTTGCAGCAGCTCTGGAGATCCGTGAGTCCATAGTAGACACCGGTTTCTTTGATTAATAGCGCAGAATGTTGGATGAACAGGCCTGGGAGGAGGGCCCGGTTGTGTGGAGGTGGGGTAGGCTGGATCTCACTGAGGAGAAGGTGTGTCAAGCCCTGTCCAGTCTCGTCTTCTCTGCCAAGGAGCCACAGTTAACTGAAGACATGGCAGCATTGCTATAGGACCATAAAGTCAACCATTTAAAAAGGAGGGAAGCCAGGTGTGGTGGCGCTTGCCTGTAATCCCAGCACTTGGGAGGCTGAGGTAGGAGGATCAATGTGAGTTCGAGACCAGCCTAGGTCACACAAGTGAGTTCAAGGCCAGCCTGAAGTGCATAATGAGACCCTGACTCAAAAAGACTAAAGACAAAAAAAAAAAAAAAAAAAAAAAAGGAGGGAAGACTGGAGGTGGAAAGAGATAGATAAAGATGAGAAGGAAAGGGTAGGGGGCGGAGGGGAGAGGATCTGCAGAAGTAATTTGGTTTTGTGGATAAGTAGTGACGCATTTTCTATTTGCTACTCTGTTTTCTGTTGGGGAGTAGTGTTTGCCTTGAGTTCCTTTTCACGTCACAGATGAATTCAAAATTTGTAGATCTGTGAAGTTTTAAAATCTAGTCTCTGGAAATTCACACATAGTATTGGACTTACTGTAGCAGGATATTTGTCATCTTTACTCTTTGCCCTTTTTCCTTAAGGATAAAAATATTGTGAAGATTTTTTCATTAGCGCTTTTATTTGCCATCACATAAATGAGCTGACACATACTTTGTTGCTCAGAAGATGATGAAGTTTAACAAATTAAGAAAAAGCCTATAGAATTTGATGCAGCACCCCAGCCCCTTCCTCCCTCTGTCTGGGACCAGGGAGGTTCGGACCTCCTTTCCAGCAGGGGGCAGGCCCCTGGGTTAGTATGTCAGCTGGGAGCCCTCCCTGGGAATACTGTACCCAACCCGTAGCCCATTTATTAGAAAAACAACACTCTTCAAAATAAAGACTTTCCATGTTACAACAAAAGCGCTCCACCAGCCAGCCACGAATTGTGTGCTGAGTGCGTTTGCAGTGAAGTGCTGGGCTGGCCCATGGAGGCCATGTAGAGTGGCCTGGGTTCCAGCCCTGGAGGCGCAGTGGGCTCTTGGTGGAGGGTACCTAATGTCTTATTAGGAGTCACATAAAGTCCATTGAAATGCTTGCTGGGCCAGCGAGATGGCTCAGCCGTCTAAAGTGCCTGCTTAGGCAACTTAGGCAACTGCAGGGACTGTGGTTCCATCCCTGGCACCACAAGCTGCACCAGCACCACCCCCAGGGCAGGCTGAGTCGGCCATGATATAGAAAAGAGAAAAGGAAGTGCTTGCTGCCTGGCACTGAAGGGAAGTAGTCCCTGAAGGTTTGGCCCACCCGGGCAAGAGGAAGTCAGAAGCAGCAGCTACCTCAGAGAGGAAGGCCTTCTGTCAGCACAGCCTCTTTGTCATTAGTTTGAGCTCTCCTGTTCTTTTTCCCTTAAACTGGAGGAAGAGTGGATACATCTTTGGCTACAAGTTTTCTTTTTCTTTTTGGGCTCTGGGTGTTGAGCCCAGGGCCTGGCATGCTAGCCAGGCACTCTACTGCAGCAGTACATTCTCGGCTGTTATGCATTTCTGAGACAAGGTCTCAGGTGGGGCTCAGACTTTGGGTCCTCCAGGCTGAGCTTCCCCAGCAGCTGGGGTTACAGTTGTGTGCCACTGTGCCTGGTGACCACCTGGTGACGGTGTCTGTTTTAACTAGTGTGTAAATATGGTGATGCTGTATTGAGGAACATTGAAGCATTTACAGAAGCCAGGGTATTAATCACTGGAAATGAAATCTGGCGCTGGAGTAGTACTGGGAAGGCAGGACTGGAGAAATCAAGAGGCTAGGTGGAAAAGCCCCTCCTGCTGGTGGAAGGGCTCATGCGGGTGTGCTTAGCTCTGCGCAGGAGAGTGCAGCAGCCCACAGGTCAGGTCTGAGAGCCGGGGCCTGCGGGCTCCTGCAGGGTAGAGGTGCTCCCCTAGGTGGCAGCACGAAAGGGGTAGAGTGGGAACTGGAGTGGAGACCCTGAGCGGCACCTGAGGAACGTGGTACAAGGGGTAGAGAGCCCCCTGGACCTCTCGAACCCCCTCCCTGAGGGACCCACATTGTTGTTCCCAAGGAGCTGAGAAACTTGTATTTTCAGGGAGTATGCCGTCACTAGATGGCTTTCACATAATTAGAAATATGACTGGAAGGTAAATGAGTGTGTGAAAGATTTTTTTTTTTTTTTTTTTTTTGTTGAGACAGGTCTCCCTATGTAGCTCACACTGGCTGTGAACTCACTATGTAGTGCAGACTTCAAATTTATGGTGATCCTCTATGGTGGGGTGGTGGTGAACATGTGAATATTTAACCCATCAATGAGGAAACTAGTGGCATGGTGAATTTATTCAAAGTGTATTTGAGCAGATGGTTATTTATAGGCCTTAAAGTAAAGGAGAATGTTAGATTAATATTACTAGTGGATAAAACCGGTAATGTCCTGCAGAGGAATGAAACATAGTCTGCACGGCAATCTCTTCCGCCATTCTGAATTCCGTACGCTTACCAGTAACTTTGGAGCGTTTGGATGCCAGCCAGTTAGTGAAGTCAAACACAGCGGGCCCTCGTAGAACATTGAACTTGAGGGTTGGTTAAGGCGCTGCAGTGACCCTGAGAGGGCGTGCTGCTCCGTCCCGTCCTACTTCCTCCCCATCTGTGCCTCACCCAAGCTTTGGGTAGATTTTATTACCGTAAAAAGAGCACTTTGGAGTTGCAGCAGCCTGAGACTGAGCCTCAGTTTCTTCCCTTGTCAGTGTGTGATGTTGGCAGATGATTACTGACAGCTGGATTTCCTCGCTGTAAGCTGGGAAGAGCATGTGGCAGCTTTTCTAAGCATCTTGGAACATGATAGCTACTCAGTGAATTTTGTTTTTAGCTTTTTTTCTAATTAAAATTTTTGCCACTTTTTTTTCTGATTTTTGTAGACAAGTATGCCTTAGAGCTGTCAGTGTGCTTGCTGTTTCAACAAGCTGGAGAGTGAAGTGCTTAACTGAAGATTTCTTACATGATTTTTTTTTTTTTTTATCTTTTTGAGACAGGTTCTCAGTATGCAGCTCAGGCTGGCTTTGAGCTCACTTTTGTAGCCCAGGTTGGTCTTGAACTTGCACTGATCCTCCTGCCTCAGCCTCCCAAGTACTGGGAATACAGGCATGAGCCACCACGTCCAGCTCTGATTTTTTTTGTTTTTGATTTTGAGTTTTGAGACAGATCTCACTACACAGTGCAGGCAGACCTTGAACTCAGTCTTTTTAAGTATTTATTTGTTTGTTTGATGCAGGGTCTCACTACACAGCTTGGACTCCTCGTGGTCCTCCCTTCTCAGCCTCTTCAGTACCGGGATTACAGGGGTGTGCCTCTGTGCCTGGTGTCTGGGCCAGCACAGTGTTCCTGGGGTTCCAGGGCTGGTACAGCATGTGGTACTGGGAATTCAGCTTGGGACCTTGAGCTTGCCAGCAGGCTCCTAGACTGTACTATCTTCTGAGCCTGAACTCATCCTTTAGACCAGGCTGGCCTTCAACTTGTGATCCTCCTCCTGCCTCAGCCTACAGCTGTGGGCCACCATGCCCAGCTTTGCTTTTCATGTTTTGAGGATGGGGACTGATAAAAGTATTTGTCTTGCTTCTCTCTCTCTCTCTCTCTCTCTCTCTCTCTCCCTCTCTCTTTCTCTCTTTGTCTCTCTCTTTGTATTTTTTAGGGAAGGGTCTACAGGTTATTCAGGGTCTCACTACTAGATCGGACTCAGTGATCCACCTGTTTACAGCCTCCCAAGAGCTGGTATTACAGGTGTGTGCCACTACACTGAGTGTCAGTTGCCCTCTCTTGAGTGCCCTGCAGGTGGGGTCGGCACAGCTGGTAAGGCAGGCCTGAGGATCGAACCTCCAGCCCCTGCACTTGCTTTGCAGGTGCTTTAATTTGCTTCTCTTTTGCAGAGCTGGTTTTCCCTGTTCTTTGTGGTGTACTCTCAGTCATTTTAATGTCTTGGTGTTGGGTTTGTGATGAGGGAGATGAATACACAGGAGCCTTTGCTCAGTGGCTTGGCAGTGCAAGATCAGGTTTTATCCATTAGGCAGCAGTTTTTAGTCGGGCAACATCTCTATGCTGAGCTTGGATAACTTTTCTTGGGATATGATAAAATAGCTGCCCTGTTGGAGACACAGAGTAGTAACCAAGGAAGCAAGGAAGATAATTAGAGATTATGATATGTATGGAGTAAAATCAGGCACATGGACACCGAATAAACTGTAGGGTGGTTAGAGGTGCAGTGCTGAGGAAGTGGCTTTCTGAGGTGTGAATGAAAAGGTGAGGAGTCAGTCCTGGAAGGGCAGAGGGAAGCACACCCTGAGAAACGATGGGCTGCTGAGGTGTGGGAGAAGCCAGCCCTGCATGAGGAACGGAAGAGTGGCTGAGGGGAGGTGGTGAGTGGCCGGTGGGCAGAGGTGTGACCGGAGGCTGCAGGATTTTGAGGGCCCTGAAGACTGAGGACGATGTGACATCCCTGGGTGCGGTGGGGGACAGGAGGCCAGCAGAGACCACCGGGCTGTGCAGGGCAATGTGGCACAGAACTTCCTGTGCCAGGGGTGACAGGCCGCCTGCAGGGAATGAAGAGAAGCGGCTCCTTCTGTGGAGCTGGAGAGAGGACAGGGCACATAGGCGGCAAGATTTAGGAAGCATCTGTGGTCCGAGCTCTCTGGTGATCTTGCACCTCACTAGGCGAAGTCCTTGAAGTGTCCCCAGGTGTCCTGGGACCTGCGAAATTTCTTGTCCTAACTTATGTCCTTCAGGACATCCTGTGCTGGCCCAGCAAGCGGAGTGCTCTGTGGAGAGGAGTGGTGGGAGAGCCCCCGCAGGTTGGGACAGTCAGGTGCAATTGGAGTCTTGTAGAAAGGACTTGGGCTTGCTCTTGGTGTGGTGCAGAGCTCTCTCACAGTACTAGAGCAGAGGACTGGTGTGTACTTACTAAGAGAACAGAGCCTAAGTATGGCAGTTATGTGAAGAATTGAAGCACAGGTGTCAAGAATGGGAGTAGGGAGCTGGGCTGGGCACAGTGGCGCGCTCTTTCAGTCAGCTCAGGCAGGGCATTGCTGTGGGTCTGAGGCCAGACTGAGCAATGTAGTGAGACCCTGCCTCAACAAAAGAACAGGTTTAAGAAGCTGGGTGTGGTGGCACATGCCTTGTAGGCTGAGACCAGAGGGTTAGGGCTGATGGCACATGCTGGATGAGGAGCTTGGGTTTCATTCTGCAGGGGTGAGAGAGCTGCTGAGGTTCGTGTGGTTTTCTGAGGGAGGAGGTGTGTGTGTGTGTGTGTGTGTGTGTGCGTGTGCTGCATGGTGGATTTGTGAGGGCATGCGAATTCACATGCATGTTTGGGGTGTCTCCTGCTGCAGCTTGTTTAGCACATGCTCAGCTGCGGGGAGGGTTGGTGGCAGAAAGACATGCGACGCACAGTGTAGTGTGGATGGGTGCGAAATGGAGGCTCAGACCGTGCTAGCTGGGGATCGCTGGAGAGAGGAGCCCCAAAACCAGGTGGATCTTGGCTTTTGTTCATTATATTCCGAGTCTAGGGTGAGCAGGACTGAAGAATGAAATGTAGCTTTCTTGAAACGTGAGGCACAGTTCCACAGTAGCTGGGCTACCCTGACTATGTGCAGCTTATGTTTTCCTTAGAAAAATAGACGTTGGTTCCAGCTAGCTTTGAGGACTTGTGTCTGGGTGTTCCAGCTAGCTTCAAGGACTTGTGTCTGGGTTCGACTGGCCCAGTCAGGGACCCTTTCAGTTCTGCCTGCTCTGCTCACACCCCTGCCCTCATTCCCAGAGTGTTCCCACCTTATGATAAATAATTCTTTAGTAATAAGTAAATCTGTTTGCTTGGCACCCTGTGACTCGGTATGATCAATCATGTAGTAACCTGCCATCCACCTTGTACTTCCTGCTTGCAAACTGTATTTAAACTGAATGCTGAGCTGACTGTGGTCTGGTGATTGGAACGGACTCTCACTTGCCCGCTGCTGTCCAGCTCCTCAGTGCAAAGAGTCTTCCATTTGGTTTGACGCTGGTTTTTCTGTAACAGAAATAAGCAAATAAGCTCACTTGGTAGAGTATTTTACCAGGTATTTGTTTGCTTTGTGGTACTGGGGATTCAACTCAGGACCTTGCGCTTGCCAGGCAAGTGCCTATTCTGTTGAGCTATCTCCTGGCCCTATTTTATCGGTATTAGTGACTCTAATTGAGTGATTGTATTACACCCCTAACCCTCCTACCTCCCACCCTTCCAGCCCCCGCCCCCAGACTTTTCTTTTTTACACTTAGCATTCTTGGTTCTTGGAAAACTGATTGTATTTTTTTTTTTTTTTTTTTTTATTCCCCACCAGGACATTTTTGAAGATGCCTTGGAAACCATTTCAATGTAAGTAATGAGATAGCAAAAAGTATGTTGTAGCAACAATCCGATGTTTCTTGTATATCAAATGTAACTATTGCATTTTTGTTTTGAGGGAGTGTTCTTCACTGTCAGAATAAAAAGATGCCAATACTCTGGAATGAAAGAGTTCAGATATGACTATGCTTAAAAAGCATCTAACATTAGTCTCAAATATATTTTTGAATTTATTTCTTGAAACATTTAAGTAAATTTTCCAACAAATTATTTTAATACTTGTTATATTCATTGTTATGTTTTTGCTTTTGACTTGCACTCATCTTATAAGTGCTTATGATATAAGCTTATATAGTTTTGTTAGTAATGTTAAGTGACAATACATTAGATCAAGTGGAATACCCGCTTACCTGGCCACTAGTCCATTGCTAGACATTAAGGTTGTTTCTGATTTAACAACTTAAAAACTAATACATATTTTCCTGTGTGTAGCATTGTATTGTTTTGTGAATTACTTGTGAAGGTTAGCATTGCAGATGTAGGATTATTGGATTAGACCGAATGTGCTTATTACTCTTTACATATTGCAAGTTGCCATTCTGTGCGGCTGCCATAACAATAGACTGGCTGGCTGAAATGGTAGTTTATAATTTCTCAGCATTTTGTAGGCTGGAAGTGTGAGATAAAGGTGCCAGTATGGTTGGGGTTCTGTTGAGGGCTTTCTTCCTGGCACATAGAAAGCACCATCTTGCTGTGTCTTCATCAGGGATTGAGGGAGAGGCCGAGAGAAGAGGTAGACAGACAGACTGAGAGATTCTGTCCTCAAAAGTGGGCTCATTCCGAGATGGTGGCCCCAGGCCTGTGACCTTGTCCAGAGGCCTCACATGGAGGCTTAGGGCTTCGCCAGTGAAAGTACGGGTGGTGGTGAGGGCGCGCAGTTCAGTCCACAGACTATGGAAGAGTTTCATTAGTTTACCTGGCAACCAGTACTGTGTAAGTGAAATGGCTTAAGCTGTAGCATTGCCATCACTGGGCCTTTTATGAACTACAGTTCTGCTGGCTAACGATACCTCTTTTAGTACTTAAAATATTTTCATTATCATTATTCGGTATATTTCCTTTCATGTGACTTCTAATCCTCTGACTCATTTCTTTTCACTTTCTCTTGTGCTGTAATAGGTTTAGATCATGCATATTGTAATCTTGTGCCATATTTGCTCATTTTCCTTAAAGCGCTATATTGTAGAATTAGAAATTTTTATTTTGTTTACAGACTTTAATGTTTATGCTGAATGTTTATGTGATAAAACTACTGTGATTAGGATACAGATAACCTTTTTATGCTGGAATCACTTCAGATTTGCAGAATTGTTCTTAAAATAGCACAGCGAGTTCCTGCATATGCCCAAACCAGTTGTCCTTAGTATTAATTTCTTACATCAGCATGTGATAGTTTTCACAGACAACCCAGCACAGGCACTGCTGTAATTTCGATCTGGCTTGTACCCCAAAGGCCCACGTATTAGTATTAAGGGTATTGTCCTCGGCTTTGCGCTACTGCAAGGTTGCGGCAAACTTGAAGAGACGGCATCTGGTGGAGACTCTAGGTCAGTGCTGGGGGTGTGTGTGCTCTTCAGGGGGCTCACAGGCCCTGGCTTGGCCTCTTTCTGCCTTTGTTCCATGGCTGCCAAGACGTGAGTGGGTTGGCTCCGCAGTTCATGCCCGCCACAAGGGAGTGCTTTCCAGGGGTGCAGAGGCAGGGGCCTAGACCGTGGACTGAAACCTCTGTAAGTGGGGCGGGGAGACAGACGTCTCCTCTCCTTAGGTTGCTTCAGTCTGAAATTCCTTGCAGTTCTGAAGCCAGGGTAGCGCAGATCTCCTCTTACTAACTGCAGTGCACACGTTATTCAGGTGTCTTTGGTTCTCACCTGGCATCCTGTTCCCTTCCTGGGCACACCTGAGCCCACTTCCTGGATACAGTCCCTAGGGGGAGGGAGGAAGGGGAAAAAAGAAAGGGAGGGAAGGACTGGGGGCATAGCTCAGGGGCACAGTGCCTGCTTGACAAGTGCAAGGTTGTAAATTTGATTCCTGGTTTGAGAGAGAGAGAGAGAGAGAGAGAGAGAGAGAGAGAGAGAGAGAGAGAGAGAAGGGAGAGCGAGCAAATGCTTGCACACATGTATGCACGCACATGGCAGGAGCGTGTGTACAGCAGAGCACCCCACCACACTGCTAGGAGGCAGAGAAAGGGAAGGGAAGGAGATCTGCTCACTGCAGTGACCCCATTCTCCTGGCTTGGCCCTGCCTCTGGAGCAGTGCTGGCGAAGCTTTTCAAGCTTTCACTGCTGTAGCCCATGGGTGCCTTAGTTCACCACCATTTTCCTAGAGGCTCCGCCCACTCCTGAAGTTCCCGTAGTGCCATGGCTCTTGGGGCAATTCAGGATCCAGACTAAATCACTACCCTTCCTACAGCTTACCTTGCTCTTTCAGGCTGGTGGTATTCATTGCTTCTTAACGTTCTTTAAAATTGGTGTGGCCTCAACATCAGTCAAGTCCTGTGGTGATTAGACCTAACTGTGGCAACTTGATTGCTTTGGGGGCTGCCTAGGGAGTAGGAGACACATTCTGTGGGGCCGCATGGTTGGTGGAGGTGACCCTGGGCCCTGGCCCTTGCTCTTGCTTCCTAGGCACTGGTCCCCGCTGTGCTTCCTGGGGGCTGTGCACCAAGTGCCTTAGCTGCCGCATGCCCTTCCCCCGGGACCTTCCCACCTTGGAGCCAGCTGACTGAGCCCTGAATCTCCGAGACTTGGGCCCAGATTAAACCTCTCCCTCTAGCCAGCTGTGGTGCGAGGCACAAGGATGCTCAAGCATGCCTCTTACAAGTTTGAGCACAACCCGGGCAGCTTAGTCACTACTGAGATCATGTTTCACAAACAGATAAATAAACAAATGATGCAGTTCAATGGGGAGACTTTGGGTTTAACCTCCAGTACCAAAAAAAAAAAAAAAAGAAAAAACCTGAATAAAACAAAACAAAAACTCTTCTCCTTTAAATTGCAGTTTTGAATACAGTGAGTAGTTTACTTTTAAATGGATCAGGTTAGTGGTACCCTCAAGTAACTGGCAGAAACAACTGTAGTCTTCCCTAAGAGCTGAATTTTGCTCTAGGCAAGTCAAAGTTGAGGTCAGTAGCTGTGAGATGTCTCTTTCGGGGATGTTCCATGATGAAAAATGTGTCTCGGAGTGGGTGGTATCTAGGTCGTGAATTGCTTCCCCGGGGCCTTTTCCTCATAGTTGTTACCACTTGGAGCACGGCTCTGTGCCTTTTCTTTCATCTATGAGGTTTGCTATTGTATTTAGACCTCTGCAGATGTTCAAGGCATTCTATGAAGGTGTTGTGGGAGGAAATGTGTGCACATTTTTAAGTGAAAATACTAGTCCATCAGTGCTTGCTTTCACTGTAAGCAGTGACAGGATTTCATAGCCCCAAGCAAAGCTTTTCTGTGTCCCCCAGGAGGCCCATTACAGTAGCAAGACTTGGTCATTCTCAGCATGTTTGTAGTAGCAAATGACTCAGGAGCCCCCTGCCTGCATGGGCCTTTGCCTTTGCGGTGCCTTTTGGGAAGCTCACTGCCCGACTCCCTCTCACCCCAGGGTGCTAATGCCCAGGTTGGGTGTCTGAGAGCCAGAGGGTTCTTTCGTAGTCTCCTTTCCTGCGTTGATCATTTCTCCATGCTCCCTGTGTCTCTGTTCTAGGGGCACCTTCCTTAGCTGTAACAGGAAATAGAGCCAAGTGTTGCTTGCATTCATCTACTTGGGTGTCCCAAACACCTGGCTTTATCTGTTCCAACCTGAGCACTTAATGTCCACCTTCTTCAGCCATCTGCAACTGTCGTCACCCCCAGTCTCTTCTTTCTCTTTCTCCACACACAGCCCACCACTTGCTCAGACTAGGTACTTGGCAGACAGCCTTCCTGCCTTCCCTCTGACCTCCCTACTGCAAAGCCTGAGGATCTCTCCCCTCTAAATATACTTCACATGTCTTCATTTTTTTTGCTCCTCTCTATTAGATTAGCTTTAAGTTACCATTACATTTTTTTTTTTTTTTTTTTTTTTTTCTGGACTGCTTTAGGAGCTAGTTAATTTTTCTGTTTCTTTTGTTCCTGTCCCTGTACCTTCCAGCTGCAGCCCACTCATTGACTACATAGCAGTTAAAATTCTCTCTCTCTCTCTCTCTCTCTTTTTTTTTTTTTTTTGCCTTTTTGAGATAGGGTCTTTGCAGTTCAGGCTGACCTTGAGCATGTACTGATCCTCCTGCCTAAGCCTCCCAAGTGCTAGGATTACAGGCATGAGCCACCACGCCCGGCTTATTTCTTAAGGCTTGAGTTGGGCAGTGTTTCTCTCCTGGTGTGGGCAGCTCTCACCCTTAGTGCCTGCCCTCTGGCCACAGCCTTATCCAGGGCTGGATCCCTGGCTGCTCTGGATTGAAGCCTGCAGGTCTCCCTCCCAAGAGGGTGCTTCCTCAAGGCCTTCTTCTAGCTGTCTGGATTTTATTAACTGATGTTTCGTACCACTTCCTAGTGTCTATGCAAAATACCTGACTGCTTCCCCCACTTCTCTGTTTCTGAATTTGTAGTTGTTACTTGCTTTTGCTCTTCTGTTCCTTTGGGTTCTGAGTTTCAGTGGAGTGAGCCTGATCTACTCTGCTCATCATGGTGTAGTCTGCACTGAAGCACCAGGTTTGGCACAGAGTAGGTACTCTATATATCTGTTGAGTTAGTGAACTTGATTTGGAGTTTGGTGAGGGTCTGTGTCTCATAGGTGGTACCTTCTATGTGGAGTCACATGGTGGAAGAGGCAGCAGCAGGCGGGTCCTTACTGTTGGTCTCGGGCTAGCCCTCTCTACCTGGCACCTCCTAAATGTCTTGCCTCTTACATCATTTTAGGAGTTAGGTTTCAACATAGGAATTTTAAAGGGATATAGGTATTCAGACCATAGCATACACTGTTCAGAAAATCGCCACAGCAAAATATGAGGTTTTGGAGTAGCACTCGTGGAAGTGCAGCTGTTACTGAATGGTTGCCAGTGTAGGGCACAGTCCAGGCATGAGGATGGCTGAGGCTGTCCAGGAGGCCGGAGTGGAGGAGGTATTCAGGAATGCGGGTCTACTTTTATTCACAAATGATTTGTGCTGGCTTTGCCGATTTAAATACATATACAGCTTAGTAAGGACTGGTAGTCTGGCCTAAGTAAACAACATTCGAGACTGCTAGTGTCTCTTTTGCCATTTTTTAGCCATGACACTTTTCACTGAAGTTCACCAAGTGGCTCGGTGAGCCAGCTGCCTTTTGTGTCCCTGTGTTCTCTGCCTTGTGCTACTTCTGCCCATTCCTGGTTCTACCTCTTGCTAAAAAGAGCAACTTAAAAAAGACTGCAAGTAAAAGCAGATAGCACTTGGGAATGTTATCTTTCGAAATGTGCCGAACTTCACCACTAATAGCTCTTGAAAATGAATCCATTTCTTGGACTGCCTCTTTTTTTCCTCCCTCCTCCTTTCTACTCTGTGATATTTGTAGAACAGCATGTATAAAACTCCTCAGGGATAGTGGTACTTGGTTTTCGTGCATTTCTTTGTAATATATGATGCAGTCGGTATCATGTGTTGTATATATTTAATAAATGGTTTGAAGATTTAATAGTTACTGAAAAATTAGAAGGACTCTAGTTCCCTGAAACTGAAGAGGTATTTGGGAAATTATATGCAATTTATTCTCATTGAAGTATTTATTTTTATTGTCCAAAATGAAAGTCTTCAAGTCAGCCAGGAATCTCTTTTGCTACCTATAAGCAGAATGTACAACTAGAGCTATGAAAGTTACAGCTGTTCATAGGTCTGATGAGTTGCTGTTCAGCGAGGCATGAGCATAGCTTTTGATCTCTATAGGCGATGAAGTTGAAGCTTTTGGTATCTATTTATTTTGGTCACAAAGAAAGTTTTCTGCAAGGGTAGCTTGATTTTGCATTTATGCACTTAAAACAGTGTATATATATGCAACTTTTGCACTGCAGACTTCTCATTGACTTTAAAAGATTCTTCGCTGTTTATAAATTTTGGCCCTAAGTTATAAGAAGGTAAATGCAGAAAGAACATTTATTTTGATTAAATTAATTTTGTATAATCACTCTAAGAAAATGAATTTCATGATTGGCTGATTAAAGCATGTGTGTTTAAATGAGCATTCTTACTAATTATTACAATTATATTGTGTAGATACATAGATGCTTTATTTACAGTAGAACTTAGCCACTAAGATAGCGTAAGTTTTTTTCCCCATGTTTATCTGAGTTGCTTTTTCATGCATTGCACATAAATAAAATTTTATTTCATGGCACATCTTTAACCTGTGAGATGTTTTAAAAACATTTTTATAAAACTGCAAAGTGCAAAATTAATGTTATAAGTATATGTATGTATACACACACAGCTATTGTGCAGTGTTGTTTTAATCATTGCTATTATAAAAATCTTTCCTCCTAATGTGCAAGACCCTTGGTATAATTATTTATATTTTTTGCTTCATTTTTATGGCCAGCTCAGCCTGCCCTGGGGGATGGGACTGGTGCAGCATGTGGTGCTGGGGATCGAACTGTGGTCCCTGCGGTTGCCTAAGCTTTCCTAAGCAAGGTGCTTTAGACCACTGAACCGTCTCGCTGGCCCAGAGACAGGGTCTTGATATATAGTTTAGGCTGTCCTTTAACTTACTATGGAGGCTAGGTTAGCCTTGAACTCACAGCACATTTTTCATGGTTGGACTGGTGTTTTGTGTGGGATTTGGGAAGAAGATGTGAGAGCTGAAGTGTCATTTTCGTCATATCCT
The DNA here is from genome assembly GCA_004027025.1 of Myocastor coypus. Classification (NCBI taxonomy): domain Eukaryota; kingdom Metazoa; phylum Chordata; class Mammalia; order Rodentia; family Myocastoridae; genus Myocastor; species Myocastor coypus. The sequence goes on from PVJA010001027.1 coordinate 14,904, forward strand.
GCCAAGCAAACATGACGTCAACACGACTTACACTGTTGTGACGCCCAGTTTCCATAGCAGTCCTCATGAGAATGTCATGATGTGCTGCCCACTCTGAAAGGATGTGGGAGTGGTGCCCCCTCCCCTTAGAGCAGGGGTCTGTGTCAACTATTTGGACATTTTTTACCCTGCTTAGATTGTGCTACAGTGGTCATGTAAAACATGTGTGTCAAGTTGTCATATATTTTTAGTCAATGGAACCT
>PVJA010001027.1:15245-138948 GCA_004027025.1 Myocastor coypus
TCAGTTGTGACTGCAAACTGAATCAGATGAGAACCAAGTCAGATTTCTCTACAAGGTCAGCATTGAACCTAACTGTTGAATTTACTTTGGTTCCTGTCCCGTTCAGCTGGTGGCCAGCTCAGGAGAGAATTAGGTTCATGAACTAAGGTCCCCGGGGATTCTGCCGTGTCTGGAGCTCTTGTGTGTAGCCCAGTACCCTTTGCATTGTCTAGACTGGGTGGCAGCTGGTCTCTCTGCTGGTCTGCGGGCCTCTGTGGAGCAGGCACCATGCTCCCTACTGTATGCCCTGTACCTAGCACATAGTAGGCACAAATTAACAGTCCTTACACATGCTAACTCCTTGGAGCACTTTCACAAATGTAGATGACTAATATGTCACATATGTATTACCCTTTGTGAAAAGGGTAATATGCAGCATGTGGAACAATAGTAGTAAAGAAAAAATACATGCAGTTGTCATATCTCCTTAGTTTTCAGTTCTGCTCACAAGATACGGTATGCGTATGTCAGGCCTCCTCATATGATACGCATTGAAGAAGTAAATTACTAGCTGGGTGTGGTGGTGCACACCTGTAATCCCACCACTTGGGAGGCTGAGGCAGGAGGATCAGTGCAAGGTCGAGACCAGCCTGGGCTACAAAAAGTGAGCTCAAGGCCAGTCTGAACTGCATACCTTGTCTCAAAAAAAAAAAAAAAAGTAAATTACTGCAAAATACCAACCACGATTATCTGTGGGTGATGAGATTATGGCAGATTTTTATTATTTTCTTTGTTTTCTAATTCGTTTCAGGGAGTTTATTTTATTTTATTTTATTGGTGATACCAGGGATTAACTCAGGACATACGCTTACCAGGCAAGCACTTATTCCACTGTGCTATCTCCCCAGTCACTCAAGGAGTTTATTATCTGTAATCTGGACCTACCAGAATTACCTCAGTTACTTCCCTTTATTCAAGTTTACTTTTTAGTGAATTAGTATATGCTTGTAGTACCTAATGAGCACATTAGTGTAGGGAGTTGCCACGTACTGCCCTAACACATTCTAATTCATTTTCCATCGCCTCCTCCCTTCGCCCTCCCTCCCTCTCTTGGACTTCTTCCCTTTCACAGAAGATCTTATTTCTTGAGTTTCTGTTATCTTTTATTTTGCTCTTATGTTTTGGGTTTTTCATGTAAGAGAAATCATGCAATGTGTAGGCTCATGTGTCTGCTTTACTTTAACATTATGGTTTCAAGCTGCACCTGCTTCCTGCAACGGATTCAAGCTTATTATTCTTTGTGGCAGAGCACACTCTGCTGTGCAGAAACCCTGTATTTCATTGCAGGCCACTTGCAAGATTTAGCTCTTACGCTGTTAATGGGGGTGTGCCATTAACATGGGGTTGCATGTGTTGCTATAATATGTTGTCTTTAACTCCTTTGGGCAGATACCTAGAAGGGGAATGGCTGCCTTGAATGGCAGTTTTAGTTTTAGTTTTTTTGAGGCTTCTCTGTGCTGATTTCCATAGTATTTGCCCTGGTTTACATTCCCAACAATGTCGTAGAAGGATCCCCCTTTCCCTGCTGCCTTGAGAGTATTTGTTTTTGTTTTTGATGCTAGCCATTTTTTTCTGGATAGAATCTTAGTTTAACTTGGATTTCTCTAATGGCCAGAGATATCGAACACCTTTTCATGTATTTATTGGCCATTTGTAATTCTTCTGAGAAGTATCTGTTTGGTTGGGCCTTTTATTTTTTTTGGGGGGGCATGTAATATTTTTGAGTTTGTTGTATATTCTAGATGTTAGTCCTGCCTCAGGAGTAGCAGGCGCATTTCCCCCATCTGTAGATAGTGAGCCCCATAAGAAGAACATTTCGCTTGTAGAGCAAGAGCCTTAGTAAAACAGGAGAACTTGTGCTGAGCCACTCACTGAGTATCTCATTTGGCACTAGAGCTTTTAGGTAGTCAAAGCAGAGAGTGTAGCTGAACTGCACGATTATGCCGATTGGCTTTTTGAACGTCTTTAAATCTTTTTGTGTGTTTGTTTGTTTCATCAAAACCACTTCAAAAATATATCAGCTGTTAATTCAAAAATGCCATCTCCAGCTCCTGTGGTATGGCTGTCATGTCTGATGTGTTTTTAATTCACTTTACTACTTTAACTTTAGTGCAGTTAACCCGTTAGCCTAGAAATGGAACAACTTGATTTTTTAAAAAAATCTTGTATATAAAAATCTAACTCTAACCTGGGAATAACAGCTTGATCTCACATTTTTGTTAAAACAAAAAAGTAATATTTTCTATAGTTGTCCTTCTTTAGATGAGAGATCAGTCCCTAGATTAGGTAAAAAGTCCTTATAGGACATCCTGTAGTTTTTATAAATCCAGACTATTTGCAGTTTTCTTGCCTGTTTCTCCAGGGTGATTAAACGGTGATGGATTAGAACCCGGCTGCAGCAGCAGCAGCCGGGAAGAAAATCTCCCGGCATCCCTTCCTGCGGAAGCCTCGGCTGCGGCAGGGAGCACAGGCAGGGAACACGGGCAGCCGCTGCTCTCGGTGATTTATCTTAAATTCTGTTCTGCAGAGCTCGGGTATGCTGGCAGCTGCCCCACAGGCAACTTCTGCGCGTGTGTCTGATGACTGAGAGTCGCATTGGAGACTCAGGAATAAAACAGATTGAATCGTTTTATTGCCTCTCATACCGAGGATTGTCTCTTTTTGTTGGATTTTTAAAAAATCTAGTAGAAGAGAGGGAAAGACATCTTCATAGTAGAACTGTGTTTATTCCTCCAAAGTTACAGCTGCTCTCAATCTGTGAGTATGTGCTATTTATTCAGCAGTTCCTGGGGGCCTGATTACAAGGTTCTTTTTAAATCTGTGATGATTTAAGGAAACCTATGTAAAAATTTTAAACCGGAATTCAATGTCACTGGGGCATCCGCAGGTTTTGTTAGGTGACGTCTTCATGAAAAGCTTTTGTCAAGCTTGCTAGGACCCCGCCCCCCACTTCCCAGGCTGAGCGCCGTCAGTGCAGAGAAGGGCTCCTCCTGGGGCTGCACAGCCTCTGGGCTTGGGGTGCCATGGCTGCCTTGTTGCTGCAAGGTGTGCCCTGCTGCGGGGGCTGCCGGAGCTCCTCTGCAGAACAATGGCAGGGCGGCGGTGGCTGGCTTTGCGGTTGCTTATGTCCTCTGCTGGCTTCTTTGGGTATTTTGTTTTGTTAGGATAGTTAAATGTTAGTGATTAGTAAAGGTGCCTGCTCTCATAAATAGCTGTGCTGATCAGCCTGGATGTCCACCTCTGACTAGAAGGTGTTGGCTTCAGCCAGGCTCTCTGTAGCCAGTTATGGTAAAGGCCTGCTTCCCAGAAGTGACCTTTATGTGACTACCCTTCCCAGTCGTGTGCTAGAATCAGTACCTGAGTTCTGCTTTTAGGTGTTTTTTTTTTTTTTTTTTTTTGGTGACACAGACCCTAAAGTCTAAACAGCTGTCCTTAGTAACGATGTCCAGTATTCAGCCTTGGAATTTGCTGACAGCTACAGACTGTATATGTACCCTTACTGAATTAGGAGTGAATGAGTCTTGAACATTTTGTAAGGGTAGAGGCTGATTTTTTATTTTTATTTTTGAAGCTGATTTTTTAGTGCACTATAACCTTCATATGTTTTTTGTCTGTGTTAAAGATTCATATTATTTTAGTGAACTGATCTCATCCCTGGATCTTTTTTTCCCCCCACAGAATCAGGGATTGAACTCAGGCCCTTGTGCTTGCCAAGCAAGCACTTGTTCTATTGAGCTATCTCCCTAGCCCCTCATTCCTGGATCTTAAAACTACATTAAAGTAATTTTTTTGGGCCAGGGAGATAGCTCAGTGGAATAACTTGCCTGGCAAGCGCAGGGTCCTGAGTTCACTCCCCAGTACTGAAAAAAAAAAAAAAAGTAATTTTTAAACGTGGTATGTTCACTGGTTAGTAGTCAGAATACTTTTAAATATGAAACAGTCATCTTTGTAGGTGCAAGATTTGTTTGATTTAGGCTGACATATTTTATGGGCTTTTGGGGTGGATTTTAGTTTCCTGCAGCATAATATAGATGAAGGTTTTGCTTAAAAAATCTTTTGTTTTCATAACTCAGAGATCAGACTTCTGTTTATTTTTAAGTATTTTGTCATACCTAAATACAACTACTTTGAATTTGATCACCAAGGCTACTAAAATTAGGAAATTCTGCCTTATACTTGCAAGCTGTTTATTGAGGCATCATTCATTCATTCAACAAATGTTCACATTTGTTACAAAGCTTTTACAAATCTCTGAGGAGATGATGCTGAACAAAATAATTTGGTTTCATGGAGCATATTTATTTTTAGCAGGTAAGGGGAGCATTTTCAAACACTGAATAAGGGCTTATGAGCTAGCTCAGCAGACTAAGTGCCTGCTGAGGCAAGTGCAGGGACCGGGTTTGATCCCTGCATGAGCCCACTGAGCAGGCCACTGTGACCAGGCATGGTGGCTCGTGCCTGTAATCCCAGTGCTAGGGAGGCTGAAACAGGAAGATCACCAGGAATCTGAGCTGCATAGTGAGACCCTGTACCAAATACATAAATCAAAAAACAAAAACAAACAAAGAACCCTACTGAATGATTTCATTACAGTTGCATGATTTTTTGAGCTATAGAAGTACAGGTACTTTGTGACCATACATAAGATACATAAGCACTTGTAACTTCTGTCCCTGAATCTGAAGCCACAGACTGATTGAATGTTTGAGCTGATATGACAGGTGAGGAATAATTCATCAGTTCAAATAGAATGTGATAGGCACTTTAAGTGCTGGATTTAGATTAGTAAATAAGAGATGATCCCTGCTTGCGAGGAGCTCATTGTCTAGTATAAGAGGAAGGGAAGTTGACTATATTCATAATTCTGTCATTTTTCCAACTTAGAGGTAAAGAATGTTCTGGTTTTGGTTCCAGGTCAGGTACTTGTGGTTAATTTGAATTTTTTATTTAGATCTTTAAAAACTGGCATGTTAGCCAGGCATGGTGGCTCACACCTGTAATCCCAGCACTTGGGAGGCTGAGGCAGGAGGATTGGTGCGAGTTTGAGACCAGCCTGGGCTACAAAAGTGAGCTCAAGGCCAGCCTCAACTGCATAGCGAGACCCTGTCTCAAAAAAACAAAAAAACAAAACAAACAAACAAAAAAAAAAAACAAAAAAACAAACAAACAAAAAAACCCCCAAAACTGGCATGTTATTCTGAGTTTATAGATGAAGAAAATGAGTCACGCAAGAGTTAAATGCTGTGTTCAAGGTCATACTCCATTGTGATGAAAGGTGGCAAGCCAGTGTTCCTTGAATCTGTTATGTCCTGTGTTGTGATAAAAAGTTTAGCTCTGGGGAGCACCTTCTTTCTTCTTTCAAGTGCCACAGTGCATGTCTAAATATTATGCAGCATGAAAAATAAAATTGGTTAGGTTTTTATTTACTTACTTTTGCGTTGTGCCCAGAGATCATCCTAACAGTGTTTTTGCTTTCCACTTGGTAACACTTTCATTTAAGTCTTCGGCTCATTTTTGGCAAGAGCAGGGCTGCATCTTCAGGGCAGATCACACTTCAGTGGCAGGCCAGTGAAGGAAGGCAGAGAAAGGGCAGCCTATGAGAGGAATGCCAGTGGGAAGGATCAAGGCTTTCTTGGATGTTAGGCTCCGGGTTGGCCATCACCGTGAGCTTCCCTGAGACATGGAAGCTACAGAACTGCTCGGACTTCATCAGTTAGAATTCTTGCACATTTGGGAAGTAGGGTAGAGAATAACTTTTCATGAGAGAGAGTCTAGCAGATCTCCCTTGATCCTCAAAACCCTGTGTCCGTTTCATTTCTAGGAGGCTGTTAGTTTTTCCTCACCAAAGATGACCTTTGCACATGTGCAGGCTCTGTCCCACTGACAGCAGGATGAAATCATTCAGGTGTTTTTACAAAGTAGCCTTTCACCTTTCTCCCCATGCACCTTGGCGTCTGTAGGCTGCTCATGTGTTCTGTCGCGCTTCTTCACCTGACACAGTCCAGAGTTCTTACCATTCTGGTCTCTCTGTGCTTGATCTAAGGTAGTTTCTGAATGGCAACAACCAAAACTAGACTCCTTACTCCAGAGGTAACATGGTCAGCTGGAAGTTCTTATGACTCTGTGTACTTTTTCTATTACACTTCTGTGACAAGCTGCACAGACTTCAAGTGGCCTTAAAACAAGAACCATCATTCATTTGCCTATGAATCTGAAATTTTGGTAGATTCTGAAGGGGTCACATGTCCTTGGACTCGCCTGGGGTGGCTTAGCCAGAGTTGGAGGATCATTTGCATGATGGTTTATTTACCTGGCTAGACAGCTGGCACAGGTTGTTGGCGGGGAACTTAGCTATAGCTGTGGGCCAGCAGCTTCTTATGTTCCACTGTATTGCTTGTGCAGCTCTAAGCTTTAGTATTCTAGTGACAGGGAGCTGAAGCCACTGGTCTTTAAGACCTGTGCCTCCCAGATAGTACATTATTTTATTGATCAGTAGTCCCTGATTGAGGGGCTGTCTATAGCCCATTCTTGACTGGAAGGCTAACAGAATTTGTGGCCTTCTGTGGCCTGTCATACTTAGCAAATTATTAGTCTCTAGGCCTTTATCCCCTTCCAGATGCATTACATATTTTGACTCCTCAACTAAAACTTGAATAGTACCTTTAAACTTGCTGTGGTGGCTCTTCACTTGTACTGGGACTGTTACTATTCTATGCTAGCTGTTTTATTCTTCCCAAGTTTCTCTATCATCATTTTTTTTTTAAGTTTATCTGACTCTTGCCTGTGTCTGTCATCAGTTGTCTGTCCTTTGTGCTGCTCATTATTTACTGTATCCTTGCTCCAGACGTGATGCACATGCTGGACAGAGGGGAGCTGTGTGTGTCAGAGATGTCTGACCAAAGGAACATCAAGACATCAGAACACCTGTGGCTCTGGGGTATAATCAGATAAGAAGCAGCTCCATCATACTATTCTACCATATAATCTAGAGAGGTTTAGGGGCTTAGTTGAGAAAGACCAAAGAGAATGTGAGCTGAATGGGAATTTCATGCGTAGCTTACTGTACTTTTGCTGTTCTATCAGTGCACAGGTATAGCAAGTCTTTAGTAACCATGTATGGTATGATTGGGTTTCATTAGTGATCATGTTAGATTAGGAGTTGCAGAATAGTTTGTTTGAAGTTAATACACATGACTGCATTTTAGAAAGCAGAGAAGTCCAGGATTTGAATTTCTCTTGTGGTTTGGGGCTGTAGTCATTATCGTCTTAGCTCATGGGTGGGTCAGAGTTTGAACCTTTCTGTGACCCAGCAAACCCGGCAAATAGCCCTTACTTGCCATGTGCCTCCTTACGATTAGCTTAAGTGTGTGGCTGCTGCTTTGCTTTTTAAGCAGTTGTGTACAGCTGAACCATTTTATGTGCCTGCTGGTACTGCAGGCTGCATCAGTACTTACATTGACTTATCAAAATGGCACATAGTGAGGAGCTAAAGAAGATTAAGCTCCTGGGTTTAGTTATCTTATAATATATTTGCTTCTCTTTCTGTTTTGTTTCTCTTATTAATAGATGTCTCTAGGGAAAGCCCTTGAATTTACTGAAGGCTGTTTGTGGGTGGAGGTCTCAGGGAGTAATGTATTTTCCATGATCTGCTTATGTGACATAAAATGCCACATAGGAAGACTGGCACAAGTGCCAACGGATCCAATAAAAATGTCATCAGGGGATTCAGGGGTCCAGGGAGATAGCTCAGCAGCATAAGTGCCTGCCTGGTAAGCACAAGGCCCTGAGTTTGATGTCTGATACCAAAAAAGAAAAAAAAAAATGTCACTCTTGTATCCAACACTGAGCATCCCTGGACTGAGCTAATCCTTGTCCTCAGGGAGTTCTTCAGTGACTCATCACAGCTAAAAGTATAGTGGTCACCCTGTGATGACTTGTAAGCTGGAGCTGAAGAACCCAAGGGAGAGATACTCGGTCTAGTCTAAGAAAATGACTTTGGAGTAGCCTTAATTTCTTCTTTTCACAGATTATGAGGCAAATTAAAGGCAAAGTTTTGTTATTTTTAAAAGATTATTGTTCTTTGTTTCAGGTTGTAATGTTTTAAAAGACAACTTGTACTGCAGTGAAGACCTACATTTGCTCTGTGTCCTAAGGGTATTTAGGTCCCTGCTTGGCAGAACCTGGTGACATTGACAAAATGCAGTTTTAGCAGCTCTGTCCCTTGACTGCTGGGAAGGGGAAAGCATCCTGAGTGGCAGAAATGTCCTGGGCCTCTAGTGGGGACATTGACAGGCATCGCCTCCCTCTTCTGATACCGGCAGTGCCACTCACAGTCCCTTGTATGTATGTGCTTTTTCTCTTTAAAAGGTGGTTTTGTGAACTGGACCTGCTGTCTCCGCGTGACATCTGTGTGAGATAAGTAGGCTAGGGGTTTTTGTCTGTCCTTTGCTTTTGCAGATGAGAGCACCATGTCCGCAGAGGTGAGGGGATAGTCCAGGTTCGCTGCTGGCCAGGTTTGCAAATCTGGGGGAGAGCTGGACTGCTAGTGTCCTCTGATGCTTTCTCCTGAGTTGTACTACAGTCTTGTGGTGAGGAAAGACAGGTTATAGCACAGGTGGGTAGCTTTCTGTGGAAGGCGAGAAAGTCTTCCACTAGGTTAGTGATTTGTTTGCCATTAAAAAAAAAAAAAAAAAAGATCCTCCACCTGCAAGCAGGCACAGGGCCTCAGTGTTTGATCCCCCGGGTCTGCCATGCTGGGCCCTGCCCCTGGGATACAGTGCAATGGCTGTGGAGACAGGTGTGGTGGAGCATGCCTAACCCCAGCTCTTGGGAGGCTGTAAACAGGCTGATCACTATGAATCCAATCTAGTAGTGAGACCCTGAACACCCTGGAGACCCTTGTCCCCAGCCCCCCCAAAAAGATCTTCACAGAGATCACATCAATCATTGCTTCTCTTAGCTGCCCGCCATTCTGTTGTAGTTGCTTCTGAGTCCTGAAGGAGTAGAATTGGGTTGGCCCGAAAGATACTGGCCGTACCACAGTCTCCCGCCTCAGTACTGGCATCTGTGGCTGGTGAGGAAGACCCTTTTGGGTGCAGCTTCTTTTCAGAAGACACAGCAGTCCCTGCCTTCCCTTTCATAGGAGGTAAGGCCTGAACAGAGCTCATATTTTTATATGAAAATGAGCCCTTACTCTTTTTAACCCTTTTCCCTTTGCTCTGAAGTGGTCACCATCATGGAGCATACACACACACACACACACACACACACACACACACACACGCATGCACGCACACGCACGCACGCACACAGCCACACCCAAACCAAGACCACCCGGCATGCTAAGCTGTCAGTTAAAGATGATGACATTTGTTCAACTTGAGTTTGTTTTGGAGTGACTCGGACTTTGGGAGGTGAGGGAAGCTAAATGCCCAGTCAGGTAAACGTTTAAACTCTGCTTCAGACCTCTGTCTCCCTTCTTCTTTCTCTGAGGTGGTGTGGGTGCAGGAAGAGGGAACGTAGCTGCTGAGCTTAGGCCTGAGACCTGCTCTCTGGCAGAGGGTCACAGCCGTGGTCTTTGCGTTGATTCTCCTGTTCCTCAGCGGCCTCTGTAACTCTGGGCCTGTTGACGTGGCAGTGACTCTGCAGACTTGGCATCTGCATGGGTGCTGGTTGGGTAGGAGGTGCCTGAGATCTAGTGTCTACGCCCAGTTGATACCTCGCTCTGCCCTTTGTCACTAAGCTGTCTTTCAAAAAAATTAATTATGCTCATTGGTACTTAGGTTGTATGGAGATCCCGTGATCATCAGGAATCCGTACCTGAACGCAGCCCTCCTTCACTTGTCCTTCTTTGCCTCTTCCGTGTCCCTCGCTTCCCTTCAGCCCGCCTCCCCTCCTCATTTACAAAGTTTTGTTTTTATTTTATCCATCTTTTCTCATTTTTTTTCCTCTTTCTTCCTTTCTCCCCTCCCCTCTCCCTCGCTCCCCTTTTGTTTTGAACAATTAAGAGTGTTATTTTGTGGAAATTTCAAGCATACAGAAAAAGTACAAGACTCATCCAGGGAACTTGTGAATCTCTGTGATCTAGTTTTGGTATTTCATCTATTTGTTATTTTCTTCCTATATATTGCTAGTATATATTTTCTGTGCCCTTTATTTATTTGTTAAATTTAATGTATTTAGTGCAGGGTCTCACTATGCAGCTGGGACTTGTAGTGATCCCCCTGCCTCAGCCTGTCCAATGCTGGGATCATAGGTGCAGGTCACCACGCCCGGAGGTGCAGTATGCGGTGGGGATTGAACCCTAGTCCCTGCACTTGCCTAAGCAGGCGCTCAGTCCACTAAGCTATCTTGCCAGCCCTCTGTGTCCTTTGAGACAGGATACTGCTGCAGAGAAAGTGGTCCAGAAGGCAAACGTGAAGTCTCTCAGTGAGCAGGGGCACTCTCATGCTGTCTTGTTTCCTCCGCGGCCTCTTTCTCTTGTCCAAGTTCAGCTTCTTCGCTGTGACTTCCTTCTGCTGCCCTGGGACTGAATGCTCTCTCCCTGGGGCTGGTCTGGGCTTGCATGTCCCATTGGTCTTCACACACAAGGTAGGCCAGGGGCGACAGTTTGACTAGAGGCCAGTGCTGTTTTCATTTGCTTCTTTGTTTGCTCATTTAGCCAGTCAGTACAGAGCTATGGAAGGCTGAGATCCTACTTTTAAGAAGTTTGTACCTGATGAAAAAAAACTTGTTTTTTATTTTATTTTCTGCAGTCCTGGGGATAGAACACAGGGCCTCACACTTGCCAAGCGTATATTCTACCACAGAGGAACAGCCTGACCTCAAGAGGTGATGATTAAAAAAAAAAAAAATCAATTAAATGAAAATTAGGACGGGCTATGGCTTTCCTCATTCAGGATATTATGTTGCTATTAATAAGTTGAAATTGCATCCTCCTTAACATTCTTTTGTATTAATCAGTTCACTTTTAAATAAGTCACATCTTTTCACTATCGTGTTGCTAGCTCACACCTCACAGCCTGCTTTTGTTCAATTCAATTCACAATTTATTCTCAGGCATTATCTTTAAGAACAGTGACTGGCTGATTTCGTCCGTCTTAAAATCTGACACAATCTTTGGAATGTGAAGTTCCTAAGATATTTATGTGTCAAAATTAAATTGGACTTTGCTAAATAGAATCCATCTATCAGGAGTGTTGTCTTTCTAAATCCACTCTACTGCCCTAGCCCCACTGTTCCCTTAGAGCGCTTTTTAAATTTGTGTTGTGAGCCTAGGTTCTGACAAAAGTCAGGAACAGCCAGGGTCAGGGAGTCTTCTGAGCCAGGCTTAGTCCCCCCTCACCTGTGCTATCAGCTACGGTGGCCAGACGTGGTCTGAAATACTGTGGTCCAGGTAAGAGCTGGATACTTTGGAGGGAGGGAAAAGGAGAGAGGACACATTTATATACTTTTTGATTACAATTATATATCATTAATTTTTTTCCTGGTACTGAGCATTGCACTTAGGGCCTTTGCATGGACGTATGTCCCTAGCTGATTTTAATTTTTTATTTTGAGATAGGATCTTGATAAGTAACTCAGTTGCCTAGGCAGAGCTTGCATTTGGAATCTTCCTGCCTCAGTCTCTCAGAGTGCTGGGATTATAGGCATATGCTACCAAAGCGGGCTATGATTTTTTTATTTCATTGTTATTGTTGATGTGTGACTGTCCCCAACTGACACCTTAAACCTTGTTGTAGTTGTGTATAGAAAATACATAGTATAGATCTCTTACTGTGTGGAACTTATAAATTAAAGTTAATTGTAGGTATGTATAGGGAACAGTCAGTGTGTACTGGTAGGGATCAGTAGTATCTGTTTTAGGCACTGGACAGGGGTTTTGAAGAGGCCCCATGGATAAGGAGCGACCAGATTAGAGGGAGCCGGTCTCTTCTCTTCCACGTATAGGGCTACGGGAATGGTGACCGTGCTTGGATGACACTCACACTGGTTTCATGTGCTGCATTTTTCTGATCTCCAAAGATGGGAGCTGATTTCAGAGAAAAAGTTGTACTTACATTCTTTTGAGTTTGATAGTGCTGGTACCAGGCCAGGTAAAATGAGCCTAAGTTTGACAGTAAGATGCCATTTGAGGCGAGTTTGTGGAGGTCTGGGCTGTTATTAGTAATGAGATAAATATAAGTCAAAACCACCATGACATACCAACATACCTACTAAAATATTAACCAATCTGTGAAGAAATTGGAGCTCTTATGCGTTGTTGGTGGGAATATAAAACCACACAACCACTTTGGATCACAGTCTGGCAGTTCTCCAGATTGTCAAGTGTAGAGTACCTTATAGCCCAGCGATTCTGTGCTCAGATGAGAACCCGGCACCTGCATGTTGATGGAAACATTATTCTTAGTGTCCAGAATTGGAAATAACCCATGGAGAGTCAGCAGGGGGATTGCATGCCAGCTCAGTTGTTTAAAGCGCCTGCTTGGGCAAGCCGGGCATGGTGGTGCAGGCCTGTAATCCCAGTGCTTAGGAGGCTGAGGCAGGAGGATCAGTGCGAGTGAGACCAGCTTGGGCTACAAAAGTGAGCTCAAGGCCAGCCTGAACTGCATAGCGAGACCCTGTCTCAAAAAGAAAAAAAAAAAAACAACAAAAAAACAAAAAAACTGCCTGCTTGGGCAAACCCAGTGAGGTGCAGGAGACTGTGGTTCGATCCCAGCTCCACATGCTGCACCCGACCTGCCCTTACAGCAGCTTGAGCAAAAAGAATCCTTCATATATAGTCAACGAGTGAAATGATAAACACATGTAGTGTAGCTATACAAGGAATATTATCCAGCACAAAAGGAATAAAATACTATTACAGGCTGTAGTATGAATGAATCTTGAAAACATGTTATATAAAAGAAGTCAATCATGTAAGACCACATATTGTAATTCCATTGATGTGAAATGTCCAGAAAAAGCGAATTTATTGATACAGAAAGAAGATGGGTCTTATTAGGGAAGTAGAGGTAATAGGAAAATGGAGAGTTACTGCTACTGGATAGGTGACTTGGGTGACAGTGTGCTGTAAAAATTACACTGTAGTTACAGTTGCACACCTCTGTGAATACATTAAAATCCATAGTGTGCTTTAAATGTGAAGCAGGCCTCACAGCCATTTAAAAACAATAACAAATTAGAGCAGCACATCAGGGCAAAATAAGGGCATCTTCTTCATTGCACTAATACCTGTCATTGAGATATGGCCTGTTGGGAGTTTTTTTTAGCCTCTTTCATTAGTTAAAATGAAACATGTGAGTGTAACATCCAGGTTATATTCATGAATGGAACAAACAAGTTTGTTAGCTGTATTTTCTGGTAAATGTGGTTATGTGGGTGGTAAAGATTCTAAGACTCGAGCAGGCTGGATATGGGGGTACACGCCTGTAATTCCAGGCTGAGGCAGAGTGTTGCCATGAGTTCTTGGCTACCTGGTGAGCTCAAGGCCAGCCTGAATAGCGTAGCGAGACCCTGTCTCAGAAAGCCAAGATCAAAAACCAGAAAAACAGAAAAGAGCGATGTAGGGCATATGTTGGCTCTTACTTTAAGGATACACATGAATCACTGCAGTTTACATATACTTTAAAAACTTATTGAAGGAAATAAAGAATTGAATAAACACGTGTTGTATTAGATTTGTGTTGCTCTGACAGAACACCTGAGGCAGTTGAGTTACTGAGAAAAAGGCTCATTCTGGGAGGCCAAGGCAGTGTGGTGCAGGTTTGAGTCTGCCCTGGGTTCGTTAGTGGGTTAATGAGACCTGGTCTTCAAAAACAAAACAAAAACAAAAACAGGAGCTGGGGTCTGTGCCATTGTGGAAGCCCTCAGTTCAGTCCACCGTGCTGTCCAGCAGTGCAGAGAGAGAGCATCCAGTATTATGCTGCAAAAATAGAAGAACAAAAGAACAACAACCACAATAAAACCCAGAGTAAGTGTACAGAGAGAAAGAAAAAAAAAAGAAGACGTTTATTTTGCTCATAGTTTCATAGCTTTCAGAGCCCAAGACGGATGACTCTACTGGTTGGGTGCTGCAAGGTTGGCAGGTGGACAGCACACTGCACTGGGGCACAAGTGGCATTGAGGCACTGGATGGGAGCAGAGACAGAGGGCAGGAGGGGCCAGCTCTATTCCTCACAGCGCTCTGAGAGCTCAGGGCTGAGGACATGCTGTCAAGCAACCTCGCGCCGTGCAAGCGTCCTGCTCGACCTCTTCCCGAAGCTTCTGCCACCTCCTGGTCTGACTCAGACTGCGCTCAACTACACCCGTGTATGTGGATGTGAAGATGTCCTCGATGATGTACTGAAGCCACAGCCAGAACGATAGCACTTTTCTTTTCATTTTTAAAGAGAATTAAACCCTAATAAGAACGATACAGAATTTCCAAACAAGATGATAGGAAGTTAATAGTTGCAGTGTTACATTTTGTTATCTCCAAAGCAGTTGCTCAAACATAGGCATGCAAAATTGATCAAACAAGTGTCATTAATTGTTCCTTCCAATAAACCATAGACATTAGTAGGACAATTATCTAAGCTATTTTGCAGCGCTTTGTATAGCTGTACAGTTATTCTGAAATTCAACAGAAATGCAGTTCAGATAGCAATCTCACTACCTAGAAATGACTTATTTAATTAAGAAGCTACTCCTGTTGAGTTACAGTTAGTAGAAAGCCATGATAATGAAAAAAAGAATGATAGTGGTGTAGAGGGAGGCTGGTACATGCAGAACATAAGCCAGCCCAGACGTATATCTGTGCTCACAGGTCACCAGCTCTGGGCTGGAGACCGCAGGATGGTACAGCACATCACAGAGTTATAGTTACAGAATCAACATGTGTCGGATTTAGTTATCAACAAGATCGTTAGGGTGGTAAAACTGGACAAAAGCTGTTTGCAGAATGAAGAGAAAATTTAGAATAAGTCTGTCACTCAGCATCTAGGTGCGATGGAGCATGCCTGTAACCCCAGCCTGTGGGAGGGTGAGTCCTGGGCTACAGAGCAAGATTGTGTTAAAAAAAAAAAGAATTTGTTGTATACAGAGGTGGCTATCTCCTAAAAGGCAGTGAACTCATAACTCTTTCAGTCAATTTATTTGCATACTTAACTAAAAATATCTGTAGGTTAAGGTCTAATTTTATGTTGTGTAGATCTTAGTAGTGAATGGCAAATGAAAAATAAATTCCTTACACAGTAAAACTCCATACATGTCAGACACTGCTCAAGGTGACCTCGTGTGGAGGACATGCTGTCTTCTCTCTTGTTTTTACACTAACAAGTAGCTGAAGGATGACTTAATTACCTATCTGTGGGGCGGAACTAAACTTAGCTCAGAATATAAGCAGAAACTGCCTCTCTAAGGAGAAGATAGGTTCTTTTTTATTGCTTTTAATAAGAGATAACAAGCTGGGTGTGGTGGCGCACACCTGTGGTCCCAGCATTTGGGAGGCTGAGGCAGGAGGATCAGTGTGAGTTCGAGACCAGCCTGGGCCACAAAAGTGAGCTCAAGGCCAGCCTGAACTGCACAGTGAGACCTGTCTCAAAAAAAAAAAAAAACAAACAAAACAAAACAAAACAAAAAAACCCCCAAAAACAATAATGAGAGTTTCAAAACATGATAGTACATTTAGTACATTTGCAATAATTGACACATTGCATATTGTTGTCCTCATAAAAGTTATACAGAGCACAGTGACGTGATAAATTTTCTAATCAATATTGGTAGAAAAAAAAGAAGAAAAAATTTTCTTCTCTTTGAACTAAGAGGGAATAGTTGTATACATAGTCCAATGTTTCATAATGGCAGTGGGTTACCGGTGAAACTGGCAGTGTTCAAGGCTGTTGATTTAAGCCTCTTACAGCTCACCATACTTATCTAGCTCTGCATTTTATGCCTCATAATTAAGCTTTTTCTGCTGGCTGATTGAGGGCAAGTTAAAGCAAACTGTCTAACAAGACTTTCATCATTTGTATTTTCTAAGGTCAACTCTCCTCAGGATTAACTTTGGAACCAAATACAGTGCTTTGTAGAACTGTTGTCAGTGTCAGCCACAGGGACAAGTCACAGCCATTGCTTGACCTGTTTGCTCTCTGTGAAAGCCTGAGAGAATGTTTTCTCCCCAGGTGACTCTCCCTAGGCACACTATACTTTACTTATCCCTTTCCTCTGTGATCCCATAATTTGCTTGACCAGAAAACTTTGGAAACCACTGAGTTATAGGATGTTAGAGCACAGTTTCTCTTATGTCCTGAGTCCTCACTCACTTTGAAGAGCTAGAGCCAAAAAGATGACTATCTGGGTAGCCCTTCTTTTTCTCCAATTTTTGGTCTGTTAACTTATATTCTCAACCCTTGAAGATAGGTTCTTGATGAAATACTATAGTACACTGTAGACAGTAGTTTAAATCAGTGTATTTGGTCTACATTAAAAAGTACAGTGATTTCCTGTCCAAGGGAAGCAGGGGGTGGCTGTGTCTTGGCCACAGAGGTGCTCCACACCATCCGGCCCTGGACCACAGAAGGTCCTCCATGACCTCAAGGACAAAGGCTGGTCCATTGAACAAATACTGATGAGCCTGTTTTGAAGAATGAGAGGATGCAAGGGTGTGTGTGATAAAGACAAATCCCAGCACTTGGGCCCACAGCAGATGTCTTTTTGGACTCTCTGGGGGTGGCTCCAGGAGAAGTGGCTGAGGTTCCCGGATGGTGCTTTGATCACTTGCCTTGCAGGTGACACATGGTGATGGCTTTGCCAGGAGGAAGCACAGCATGGAGTGGGGAGGCTGAGAGATGAAGCAGCTGCAGAGGGAAGCCACTGTGACTGGAGTTCTGCCCCTGCCACCTGCTGGGGGATACTGTGACCAGACTGAGGGGGTATGGGAGTGTCCCACGGGAGAGTGAGGGCGAAGCTCAGACGCTGCACCATTCATGCTTATGAGTAAAGAGGTTACAACAGGCACAGACTTGCCCTAAGAAGATAACTAAGCATAGAAAAATGGCTACTGAACAGTAAAAAGCAGTTTGTGGCACAATAAACTTATTGTGGTATTAATTAAATTTTGTAGTTTCTGGGAATTCAGTGTGTATAAAAGCATAAAGGACTGGTAGAAACTAATAGGGTTGGGGGGCAGGGAAATAGCTCAGTAGAATAAACACTTGCCTGGCAAGCACAAGGGCCTGAGTTCAATCCCTGGTCCGGGGGGGGGGGGCTTATATCTCAGAAAAAATAAAGTCTCATATTTCTTTAATCATTACATTGTGCTAAATTTGAATTTGTTGTAGGGGATAAAGATAAATACAACAATTAGACACTTTTTAAAAAGATACCTTTGGAGCTGAGCGTGATGGCGCATGCCTGATTGCTGCCTTCTGCAAGGCGAGGGCAGGAGGATTGGAAGCTTGCACTGAGCAGGACCCTGGCTCAGAATGACAAATAGAAAGGGTTGGGTGGATAGCACAGTGTGAAGGCTGGGGGCTCAGCTCCTGGCCTGCCTGCCTGTCTGTCCAGCTCTGTATGTCTGTCTTTGGTTCCCATTCTCACTCTCAACGCACAGACACACATGAATTTAGCCACATCATACTTTTAATTAGTTTATTTGAGCATTCATAATTTATGAACCAGGCAGAATTACACTGCAGACACTTAAGACTCCTCCCTCACTAAGTGGGGGAGACTTCCATACATGTTCACAGAAACAAGACAAGGAGAATGCTTGATTAAAGTGGCCGGTTGCTGGCTCTTCATAAGTTGAAAACTAAAACTTGACCCAGGTCTATCACCATGCACTAAATTAAAGTCAAAATGTATTAAATATTAAGAGAAACACTAAATTTCCTAGAGGAGAGTTGGAGGAAATCTTGAAATCATCGGGGTGGGCAAAAAGTTCATCAAAATGCATGTGTGTGTAATCAACAACTGGGACCTCCTCCGGCTGAGATTTTTCATGTCAAAAAAAATTACCAACAGAGTGCAAAGACAACCCACAAATTTCAAAAAGATTTTAACTAATAAGTATTCAGACAAAGGTCTTCTATCTAGAATTTATAAAGAACTAAAAACCATGAGGGTCTCAAAATTCAAAGACCCAATCCAGAAATGGGCATCTGAGATGAACACACACTTCTTAGAGAAAGAAATTCAATAAGCCTATAAGTACATGAAGAAATGTTCCACATCACTAGCCATTTGCAAATCAAAACAATACTTAGATACCATCTCACCCCAGAAAGAATGGCTACCATAAAGAAATCAAGCAACAACAAATGTTGGAGAGGCTGTGGGGGTGGGGGGGGGAGGAGGAGAGGAACCTTCTCTGCTGCTGGTGGGAATGCAGACTGGTGCAACCATTATGGAAATCAGTGTAGAAACCCCTTTAAAAACTAGAACTGGAAATCCCATTCAATACAGCTATCCCCCTACTGGGAATTTTCCCAGAAGAACTGAAAACATCATATCATAGTGACATCTGTGCACCTATGTTTATAACAGCACAATTTGTGATAGCCAAATCCTGGAAACAACCAAAATGCCCATCATCTGAAGAATGGTTGGAAAGATGTGTTATTTTCATAAAATGAAATGTTAGTCAGCTATAAGGAATGATAAGCTAGACGACTTCATATGTGAATGGATGCATCTTGAACGTATAAGTGAGGTAAACCAAACCTACATATGTAAATAGCATATAGTCTCCCTAGTGTAAGGATTCAAAAGAAGAAAAATAAGCAAGTAAGTAAGTAAGTAAATAAATTTTGGGTGGTACCATGAATCTAACTCAGGAACTTTCATTTTCTGCATCCTTAATCCCTACACATTTTTTTAGAAGGGTCTTAAATACAAAATGCATTTGGAAGAAATTAAGGTTTATTGAAAGTGTTAATGTTTAATTATTTGACCAATCTTAAATACCTATTTCTATTAATCTAAACTGATTTGATGGTGAAAATATGTAATACAACCATTATTAAAAAAAAGTAGCCAGTTGCTATTTAGAGATATTTGGTAATTTCTGATTGGTACCCTAGTGGTTAGTTGATACTTTCCAATTGGTTAGGTTTAGGTGTCCTTTCACTGTTTACATTGAGCTGGGTTTAGATTTGCTTATGTGGCAGCCCACACAGGAGTCCGCTCAGCCTGATGGGTTGGTGCCCAGTGAATACCTCAGACACTTGGTGGCATGTGGCATGTATTTACTAGGCACAACAGAGTTAGGAGTATAAATAGTTTTCTAATGGGAATTACCAAATCATTTAGTAAAAGGTGTGATCTCAGTGTGCTCTCCAAGTCAGAAAGGTGAAAAAATACAGTTTTGATTAAATATAATTGTAACCATTGGAGAAATGCTTATATATCTTTACTCTTTGAAGCTAAGGGCAAACAAGGGGTGCACTTCACAGCCGGCTTCCGAAGCTGGGCCCAGCCTTCATAAGCGAGGCATGGGCAGCTAGGCGGCGGAGGTGGTGTGGAGGGCTGCCTCTTTCATCCTTCCTTGTGCCGTGTCCATGGTGACCGCTCCGTGGCTGTGTGTGCACGAGCGTGCCGCTGTTGTCCTGGAGCAGGGTTCCTGTGGTGGCAGCAAAGCCTTGGGAGCTGCTTTTTGCATCCTGTGGGCTTTGTTTCCTCCTCCCACCCTGTGTGTAACCACCTTTGGAAGAGTCTCTCTTTCCCTGTGACAAATATAGTTTAAGGGACGTGAAGCATCTAAAATGAGATGAATGCTGAATAGAAAATATCACAGGGGCCAGGAAGTCTGACCAGTAGGATAAACACCAGGGAACTGTATGTCTTAGAATAAAAAAAAAAAAGCTTCCACAAAAAGCCAGTCACCCTGTGGTCTGCCGCTTTTGCCAGTAAGGCTGGCTCTTCCTCAAGGGACGTGTGCTGTTAGGGACGAAGCAGGCTGGCATTGTATTATGATGCAGGGCAGGCTTATATTATTTTTTTTCTAGTTTTGGTTTTTTGAAGCAGGGTCTCATTGTATAGTTCAGACTGGCCTCCCCTACTAGTGATCCTCGTGTGTGCCTGCCTGGCTTGGGGCAGGCTTATTTTTTTTTTTTTTTTTTTTTTTTTTTTTTTTTTGGTGGGACTGGGGTTCAAACTCACGACCTTGCACTTGCCAGGCAGGCACTTGTGCCATGGAGCTATCTCCCCAGCCCCTTTTTTTTTTTTTTTTTTTATGACCGTCTCAGCCTGCCCTGAGGGCAGGGCTGGCACAGCATGTGGTGCCGGGGATCGAACCGTGGTCCGTGAAGCTGCCTAAGCTTTCCTAAGCAGACGCTTTAGACCACTGAGCCATCCTGCCGGGCCCCGGGGCAGGCTTATTTTTAACTCTTCCTAGGAAGTTTCCTTTTGAGAGAATCTGCCTGTTGGTGTGTTTGTGGGATGTTTCTAGGTCAGAGTGGCCTAAGATTCTGCAAACCGGGTTGCTCCTCACCTTCTTTACATTCCTTTTGCTGTCTTGAAGATTTTTGAAGTGGGAAATTCAGCAGTGTGTTAAAAACAAAATGCCTTATGAGTTACATGTTTTTCTTCTAGGAATTTCTGGAAAATAATTAGGCAAGTAGGCAAGGGGGCTTATTACAGCGGATTGTAATAAGTAGTGATGAACCTTCGGGTGCGACTGCCATGCCTGGGACAAGTGTCAGTGACACACCGTGGTGCTGCTGTTGAGTGGGATATTGTGCAGGGTCCACGGTGAAGCAGCTGTATTCTGAGAGGAAAAGCTTTAGGGATAGTTACAGTGTATGGTATATATTTGAGATATACATATCTTGAATAAAGTTGTAGTAAAAGATGTATAGGTTTGAGCTGGACGTGGTGGTACAGGCCTGTAATCCCAGCATTTGGGAGGCTGAGGCAGGAGAATCAGTGCGAGTTCGAGACCAGCCTCAGGCACAAAAATGAGCTCAAGGCCAGCCTGAACTGCATAGTGAGACCCTGTCTCAAAAAGCCAAAAAAAAAAAAAAAAAAGATATATAGGTTTATTTGGTAAAGATCTAGAGGTATACTATAAGTTACAGTGTTTGGAAAGCTGTGGGGAGAGTTCTGTTTACATTTGTGTACAAGAATAAAAACAAAGATAACTCTTGCTGTATTTGAAAAATGTTAGGTACATGTCTGTGTTACTTATCAAAATTGATGAGCAGTGGAGGCGAGGTGTACAGAATAACTGAGGGAGAGAAAGGTGAGGGTACTTGGGAAGCGTACTTGGGTGTACATGGATTTTTCTCTTGGGACAGAGAAATAGCCAGGTAATTTAGCTCTTGGGAGAGTGAGGCAGGAGGATTACAAAATTGAGGCCCACCTGGCCAACTTTGCCCATCCACTAACAGACTTGGACTGTAGCTCAGTGTTGGGCTCTCGATTGAAATCCCAGAACTGCAAGACAGCAACAGAAACCCTCACTTTGCTTTTTTGATTAACAGATCTTCTCAGTCAGATATGGCGGCGAGCAACTTCCACCCTTCCTCATATGATCTACAGCGGACGTCCAGGCCAGCCAGAGGATCTGATGTGAACAGGTGAGAGGGGGCTGGGGTGTCCTGGGGCCAGGAGAATAGGATAGACTGAAGGGAAGGTGGCATGACACTCTGTGCACCTCTGGTTTTGGGGGAGGCCTGGGTACTGGTGGCACCCACTTTGTGAGTTAGGACAGCTGGTGAGTAGCTGCAGAGGGACTCTGTTTTTGAGACACAACTTTTTATTTTTATGCAGGTTTTTTTTTTCTTTTGTTTCTTTGCGGCACCAGGGATTGAACTTAGGACCCTGTGCTGCCAGGCAAGCACTTATTCTACTGAGCTATCTCCCCAGTACCTTATTTTTAAGCAGTTTTAAGTGATTATTTTTATCATAAAATAATATGACATTGCCAAATGTTGGAGAAGATAGAGGAAAGAAAAAATACTGTCCACTAATTATGACCATAATTATAGTTAGATTTTTGATGTGTTTCATTCCAGTATTTTCCATAGGCCTGTGCTCCTTGCTATAAGTTGAACCGAAATATTTTTACTATTTAAAAAATCTATGTATGTATGTATATATGTATGTATGTATGCATGCATGTATGTATGTATGCATGCATGTATGTATGTATGTATGTTATGGCTGACTGAGCCTGCCCTGGGGGTGGGGCTGGCTCAGTATGTGGTGCCGGGGATTGAACTGCAGTCGCTGTGGTTGCCTAAGCAGGCACTTTAGACTGCTGAGCTCTCTTGCCGGCCCCTATTTTTACTATTATGTTGAAATTATTTTTCTTTCTTAGACTTCTTGTAACCTTGGTTTAAAAACATATTATAAGAAGTGACTCTACTGAGAATACTCACAGGCAGCTCAAGAGGAGAACAAGGGCTGGGGGGCAGGAGTGTGGGGCCATCTGCACAGCCTGTGCAGCGCCCCCCACAGGGGAGATAATGAAGTGCATGCCACCGTGTTTCTCTTCCTATGTGGAGACCTGTTTTCTTAGTTAGAATTGTGCTGAACACACCATTTAGTTATCTTTGTAAAACTGGAGTTACATGGCATTTCTCCTCTTCACTAACGGTGTCTTAACCATGTCCTTACTGGTTAGTTACTGTTCCTTTCTGACCCATTCTAGAATTCATTTAAAACATTCTTTCTTGATCATGTAACTTGTTGCAAATTACTACTAAGGTGAGTTTGTTAATGCTGTTTATTGCCATGAGAAGTTGATTTCTTTTACAGGTTTATTTAATTTTTAAAATTATATAGCAGATCAGTTCAGCAGTTCAGGTTTTATATTTGAAATTTCATTAGATGTATCAACCTGGCAATTTGGCTTCATGTTTGGCAGGTGTTGAGGAGTACAAAGGAAGTTGGAAATAACTTCTAAGAATCTTCACTTGATCTTAGCCAAAAGGCCGAGAAGCGATAACTTCTAAGAATCTTAAGGCCTTTTCTTTTCCATTTTTTCCCTCTGTAGTTCAGGCTGGCCCTTGAATTAACTCTGTGTCTAGGCTGGCCTCAAACGTACAAACCCATGGGAAGCTCCTGCCTTGCCCTCCTAAGTGCTGGGATTACAGGCATGCAGCACCCTGCACAGCTAAGGAGTTCATTTTCCATACTTTTGGTTTCATGAGTCTGTTCTCAGGGCAATCTTTTTTTTTTTTTTTTTTTTTTTCTTTAAAGAAAGAAATGTTTCTCTCTTTTGTTATCCTGTAATTCACTAGTTTGTCCTTTAATTCACTAGATTTCTAGGCAGCTACTGCATCATCATTTATAGTGCTGAGTATAGAAGGGGTAATAAAAATCACTGAAAACATACATAGAAAGCCCCGACTGGGCATCTTTGGCATGTATGTAGCTGTGGAAGTTAGGAGCTTCAAATGCCATTTCTAAGGTAAAGCAAATCAAGAGGAGGTAATAAATAGAGGAGGGGAACTTTTGGGAATCAGGACAGTGATTGCAAGAAAGTGCTGCAGACATGTGTCAGAGAGGGGAGGCCTGAGATGGTGGCACATGGCAGGCAAAGGGTCTAGGGGACAAGCGAGCTCTGAAGTCCTGTCTGCAGCCAGGTGCTGCCACAAAACCAGCTGGGATATAGACTAACAAAGATCCTTTTTTTTTTTTTTTTTTAACGTACCACTTACTTTGTGGCCAGGGAACGATTCAAGCACATTCCACAGTGGCCCACAGAGCTCCCACTTGGGCCTGCTGTTAGGGACCCCACTGTCTCTTGGTAGTTCCTCCCTGAGATCAGGCTTGCTTGCAACACATGGCCTTTGTGGGATCATCATTGTTCAAGTCCATAGCAGGAAAGCTGTGTCTGGACACAAAGCAAGGTTGAGGGGAAGCTATCTGCTGGGATTAGGGCAGTGCAGAACCAGTCTGGGCTGGTTCAGTGTGACCTTCAGCCTAGCATCCCGGCATGAATCAGTCACACACTCTGGATGCAGCCGCAAAGTAAGTGATCTGCCGTGCCACTTACTCCTGCCAAGATGTGCTGCCTCACCATAGGCCCACAGGGGGCCATGTGATCACAGACTAGAGCCTGCACAACTGTGAGCCAGATAGGAACCTTTTTTCTTCGTAAGTTGACTGTCTCTGATACTTGTTATAGTGACAGAAAGCTGAGTACTGCATTCTCTCTCCCCTTCTCTTCCTAGACAAGAGCTTCAAAAACAGTTGCTTGGGTTGGGCTCAAACTGTGATTCTCTTAGCCTCGCAGAGTGCTGGGGTCCTCAGCCTCCAGTACCATAACCAGCTAGTTTTGTGCTTTTTTTTTTTTTTTTTTTTTAAGTAAGACTGAAATGTACTATTTGCCCTAGATCAATACGTCTTGTAAGTCAGAAGTGAGAAGAGTCTTCACCTTGCTGAGGATGTGTATTAAGAAAGGCACCTGGGCAGAGCTCTAGAAGGCCAAGAACGGGAATGTGTGCTGAGTGTCCTTGGCTTTTGGAAAACTGCCATGTTGTCTGAAGAAAGTTCACACAACAGGCCACAGCAGCAGTTGCCTGTGTTTCTGTTATACAAGTTGTCAGTTGAGCATTTCAGAGATGAGGTGAGGAACTCGGGGTTTAAGGACTGCAGAAAGGCAGCACTGACTTCAGATTTCCAGGCCAGGATCTTTCACTGTGTCACTTGAAGCCTGAGGGGCATGTAGACCTAGTCTTTTGCAAGTACTTGGCTATAGTCAAGCAGTTTTCTTCATCACACCAGTACAGGCTGTTTGCACAGGTGTGATGTGACCGGATTTTGAGGCCTCAAAGCCAGGCAGGGCAGCTTGTGTTGATCTGACGGGTGTTCACAAGCACTGTTAGTTCTTCATCTAAGGAAGCAGTGTCTTGCGCACTAGTCTCCTCCTGTGATTCTCCAGGGTGAGCTAAAGTAGAGTGAGTATTGTCTGATGATCTGGCCCATCTCAGGCCTGAGCTGGAAGCTTCAGGGGTGAGGCCTAGCAGTCTGTTTTAGTAAGGCCTCCACATGAGTTTGCTGGACCCAGATTTGAGGACTACGGACTCCTAGCAGTGGGAGTGAGAAAAGCATTCTGGGAGTGTTTCAGAATTCAGAGCTGGAGTGAGTCACATCTCAGCTCATGGGATGACAGTGACAGTGGACAGGAACAGGTATCTCTGAGAGATGTCCGGGAGAAATCCTGTTCAGGCTTATAGGTGCAGGACACTTGGTAGCACTGATGAACTGGGATGTGTGTGGTGGTGGCTGTTTCTTAGTGAACCACTTAGATGGGTTGGGGTTAGCATGTTTGGAGTTGGGCCCTGCTTTTGTTTGGCCCTTAAGCTGGGATAGGTGTGACGTATCCTCCCAGTGCGGCCAGCTGAATGCAGAGATGTGGTCTGATTCGCAAGACCTTCAGTATCTGTTCACAGCCCATTTCCTGGTAATGTGCTGTAATCTCAGCGTGGGAGAGGAGCTAGAGATCAGGTGCCAGGGAAGACTGCTGGGGGAGGGGTGGCTGGAAGCAGCATGGGGCTCTCCAAGGAGGCAGCATACCGTACTTCTGTCGCTCTTAGAACAAAGCCTACCCTCTCTTCCTTTGTGGTTGTTGCCCATTGCAGCCCTCCTTTCTCCCACTCTCAGCCTTGCCCACTGATTCCTGATTAGACCTCCTCTGCTCCCAACCTAGAATTTCCCATGGCTGACTCTGCTGCATAGCACATAGGTCTTACCATTCACAAAGCTTTCTGTGACCCTCAGTCCTGTTGGGCTTCTGTTGTGTTCCTGGCCTCTGCTCCCCAAATTGCTTCTGTCTCAGACGACTCACCCTGCCTGAGTGGTCATGGCTGCTGAGCTCCCTGTGTAGCTCTGTGCTTCTTTCTTCATGGGCCTGCATCCAGCACGCCTTGTCTGGTGCTGTGTGGCCAGCACCTGACAGGCACCTAGTATGGGTCCGTAGGCACTAGTGAAGTACATTCTAGGGGTGGAGAGGAGCCCAGGAGAGGCTGGAGAGACTGGTCTGCAGACACTGGGCCGCCTGGGAGAGGGGGACAGAAGCGGATGAATGCAAGAGATAGTGTACTTCCTCCTCCTCCTCCTCTTCCTCCTCCTCCTCTTCTTCCTCTTCCTCCTCCTCCTCTTCTTCTTCTTCTTCTTCTTCTTCTTCTTCTTCTCTTCTCCTCCTCCTTCTCCTCCTCCTCCTCTTCTTCATCTTCTTTTCTCCTCCTTCTCCTCCTCCTGTTCTTCTTCTTCTCCTCCTCCTCCTCCTCCTTTTAAAGTTTTATTTTGAGACAGTCTCACTAAATCATCCTTGCTGGCCTTGAACTACAAACCTACTGCTTCAGCCTCCAGAATAGCTGG
Source organism: Myocastor coypus (assembly GCA_004027025.1). NCBI lineage: Eukaryota > Metazoa > Chordata > Mammalia > Rodentia > Myocastoridae > Myocastor > Myocastor coypus. The sequence continues at coordinate 41,598 of PVJA010001027.1, forward strand.
GATTACAGGCCTGTGCCACTGTTCATGGCTTTCATGGCTGTCTTTTATAGATTGAGATTATCAAACCTTCATTGGCTGGGTGTAGGGCAGCTTCCCTCTGCTGCTATCTTAGTAAGTGCCAAAGTTAGAATTATAGCCTTTCTTTCTCCAGAGTCTGCACACAGACTTCCTTGGACAGCATGCTAAATGAAAGCTATAACAATTCTTTATATTTGTTTTCTTCATCTTTAGCTCATCCTCAGCCAAGGTGGATCTCAAGAGTGGTCTAGAAGAATGTGCAGTGGCGCTGAACTTATTTCTGAGTAACAAATTTACTGATGCCTTAGAATTGCTTCGTCCATGGTAATTATTTCCTTTAGATAATTTTTTTTCCAGATTATTCTTTGATGTCATGCTTTTAAGTGAATGTACCCATTTCTTTTTTTTTTTTTTTTTTGTACTGGGGATCAAACTCAGGACCTTGCTCTTGCCGGGTAGGTGCTTATGCTACTGAGTCACTATAAAATACTTTTTTCCAACTGAATCAGTATTTTCCTTTTGAAAGAATCTGCAGTTAACAATACGCAGGTGAGTAACCATTGCCAGTTACCTTGGGGCAGCTTATATTCCTTGTGTGTCTTCTGAAGAGGCAGCACCCTCACGTCCGTGACGCTGCCTGTGGTCCAGCGTATCCCACGTGAGTTCCGTAATGCTGCCTGTGATCCAGTGTATACGCTGTGACCTGCAGCTTGTGTCATCTTAGGCTGCTGCTGGCTGTTGTATGTTAACATTTAAGTTAAAATCCAAGCCATGCAGTCACTGTGTGGCTGCACTGGGCGGGAATTGTCCCTGTCTCTGGAGCTCTAAGCTGGCCTCTGCCCACCACATCCTTCATCCTAGGCACCGAGGCTTTGAACAGTGCAAGTGACCTAAAAGGTTCCTAAAAGGTTTGAGACGAGATGGTTATGCTTTCCCACCCTGGGAATCTGCCACATGCCAGAACGAATATCCTGAGACCTGAAGCCCTTGTCAGTGATCACTGGAAATGTGATCAGGAACCTCGGGTGGTGCAGTTGGATCAGATGCAGGGCCCAAGGCTGGCTCTGAGTGCAGGGCTTTTGCTTCCCTCTTGGCCTTTGTCTGGAGAGGCGAGGAGAAGCTTTCAAATGAACGTTTTCGTTCAAAAAACATTTCAGCACCTGTCACAAAAATGTACTTCTAGCCTTTATTTTAGCACTTCATATTTTTAAATAATACATTGCCCTAGTTAAACTGGAAAAAACCGGTTTGCTTTGAAATCTTTCCTAGGAAATGAATCCTGAGGCTGCCCCCTTGTGCTGAGATGGGGAAAAAGCAGGTTGCTTCCTCAGCACTTCAGCTGGACCTTCCTTCTGGCCATGTGGGTTTACTTGGCCAGTCCTTGCATCCTGAGTTTGTGAGAGCACCCCTTTCCCCGTCCAGATCATTTCAGTGGTCGTGGCCAAGGAGTAGGTGTACTTCTGTGAAAGTCAGCACATGCATTTACTAGGGTTTGCTATGATTAGCATCTGGGATATTCTTTCTTTTTTTTCCTGTTGAGCTGACATGAACTAATTTCCTGTGTTCTCCCCAGGGCCAAGGAGAGCATGTACCATGCTTTGGGCTACAGCACCATTGTGGTGTTGCAGGCTGTCATGACCTTTGAGCAACAGGACATTCAGAATGGCATTTTGGCCATGAAGGACGCCTTGCAAACCTGCCAAAAGTATGCCTGAGTCATTAAATACTTCACATAAGACTACAGATCCTATGCATGTATGATAAAATGGGTGCTGTTCATCTGACTGAAAGCTCTGGGCTTGGGGTAGTCAGAGTCAGAGCAAAGGACTTCAGCTTCAGTGCCTCATGGCCTTACGCAGTTTCATATAATAATAATAAAAAAGATTGTGAGGAAGTATAGTAAGTTTCCCATTTGGCATCTTTTTTTTTTCTTTTTCTTTTGTGCTGGGAATTGAGCCTGGGTTCCTCACATTGAGCTGTATCTCCAGCCTTTTAATTAAAAATTAAAAAAATTTAAATGTGTTTAGTACAGGGTCTAAAGGGTCTCATGCACACATTGGACTTGTAGTGACCATCCTGTTTGCAGCCTCCCAAGTGCTGGGATTACAGGCGTGGGCCACCATACCTAGTCTCAGTTGCCATCTCAGCATGCCCAGCATGACATGCCAGGAATTGAACCTCGGTCCCTTTACCTGCCTAAGCAGGTGCTTTAGTCCACTGAACTATCTGGCTGGCCTTGCCCTTGAAGTTTTTTGAGATAGGATCGAGCTATAGTGAAAATCTGAGGAAGGTTTCAGTGGGTCCAGCTGTGAGCATCTGGTGGGGCCCCTGAGGTAGATGAGGTTCAGTAGTTCTGCATGCCAGGCCAAGTCAAGCAAGGAGCGTATTCATTTTTTGTGGGAGGTGCTGCACATTCAGAGGAGAATGTTTTATTTACTCAAGATGATCATATTGGGACAGTTTTGATTGGTAAAAATGAGATAATTTTTAAAGTTTTATTTGAAGCTTTACTGTGAATATAGAAAGCCCTAGTATATGCTATTACTAGTATTGTTGACGATTAACATAGGTAAAAGCACTCCTCACATAGTTAGGTTGTAAGCCTTTCAAATGAAGAGCATTTTCAAATAGTGCTTTGTGATTCCATTGTCTGCTGGTGCTTACTCTTACCAGAGAAACCCCTGACTCCAGCCCTGGAGCAGGGGAGGGCGCTCTGCAGGGTTAGAGCTCTCTTCTGCGTGCATGTTTGTCCACACGAGCGTTTGGTAGCATGCATCAGCTGTCCATGGTTGCCAGTTCCTGCCAGCAGCTGGTGTGTGCTTTTAGTGGAACATGGCTTCTGCCCTGAAGACTCTGCAGCTTGGAGTTCTAGTTAATAACTCTTTTTTGTGGTGGTGATTGAGGTGAATTTCAAATGAACATTGGCCCTGTCTGATTCGTTGCTGTTTTTTCCTTCTGTTTCCTGAATTGCCTTCTCTTGATTCAATGCAGATATAGGAAAAAAAGCACAGTTGTAGAATCTTTCTCAAGTCTCCTTTCTAGAGGATCACTAGAACAGCTGAGTGAAGGTAAGAATTATTTATATAATTGAAGTGTCCTTTTCTTTCTTTTTTTTTTTTTTAAAGAAATTAAAGAATGTATATGTTGATAAAATTCAATCCCAAAGTACAGAAAGTAGATGGAATGACACTTTGTCTTCCCTTCATGCTCATCCGGAAGTAAGCATGACTGATGGTTGGCTTTGAAGCCTTGCAGGCTTTCTAGTGTACATGTGCGGAAGTGTGTGCATCATTCACTGTTTGCGAGCATGCAGTGGTGCCAGATGTGCTCCGCGCTGTGCCGTTCGCCTGGCCAGTGCGTACAAATGCGCTTGATGCTGTCTTCACACCAGGAGGGCAGGTCATATCATGCCTTTTTGCTTACACGTTTTGTTTTTTACTGCTATAGAGAATGCTGTCCTAAAATGCTTGTGCCTGTGTTTTCGTGCATGTTTCAAGTATTTCATAACATAGAATTCCATGTGTATTAGGATAGAGTGTATTGGGCTAGAGTTCCAAGAATTATTACATAGATAGCTTGAAAATTACAGGAATTGCCATTTTTTTCTATGAAAATTTAAGCTGTCTTATAGTTTTACTATCCTTATGAGATTTCCAGTTTTCTGCAATCTATTACATATTTTTCAAAATAAAAGTAACTTTCATATCTTTTAAAAGGTAAAAATGCAGGGAGATAGCTCCATGGCACAAGTACTTGCCTGGCAAGAGCGAGGTCATGAGTTCGAACCCTCTGGGGGGCGGGAGGTAAAAATGCTTTGCAAAATGGAAGGTATTTAGTTTGTGGATATTTAAGAAAATCAGGACTTGAAGAATGTCTAGTGATTACAGCAAAAGTTTTGAGGTCAGCCATATTTTATTAATGTCATACTCTGGTAAGCAACAGCAGCGATAGCATCCAGGGTTATCCTGTAGAAGAAAAAAGTTTGCCCTTTGAAGGTGTCTGCCATCCCAGGAGAATTTGTACCTGGGTTTTTGTTGTCAAACTTGAAACATACAGAACACTAGGAATAGGTTTATTTAATTAAAGCAAGAACCATTCTAGAAACTGCTGTCAGAGGCATTCTTATTGGTCAAGGAAAAATGTCACACATATTTTTGAGTATGTTTTATTATGAAGTTTGTTTGTTTCATTAGGCAGATGTTATCAGCTAGCTAGGAAAATGAGAAAACTTGGGACCATGTGTGTGGTGTGTGAGCTTAGAGCACTGATGACAGAGGGTTATGACACATTTTACACAAGGGTATGACACTGATTTCCAAACCACGGTAGAACTAGATGGCAGTTCACTGGTCACTCCAGGGAGCTGAAGCCCATCTTTTTTGTGTTTCTCCAGAACCTGACCTTCATGTATGTCTAAGAATAGAGATGGTCCTTTAGGTGCTGAGAGTGGTAGCTGTGTGTTTTTCACGTGCCCCCTTCAAATGTTGTTGCAGTGTCAATGCATAGCTGTCTCACTGAAGGAGAAAAGGGAGTTGGCAACAGTAGGCCTGAAGTCCTGGAAAGAGACTGTGGGGGCATTAAATGGGTGCCAGAGAATTTGGGCTCTTCTGCTTGCGTTCTTCTTTCTGCTTCCGTCTGTGTGGCCCCGGAGGTGTTGCCTCCCTATTCTTTGCAGCATGAAAGTGACTTTGGTGACTTTTTTTTAAACCTTACTTTTAGGAAGAATGGCTTGGTGTTTTTGGTGTGAGCATAAGTAATACATTTAAAATGATAATAATTACCTCACTTAAAAGATATGATTAAAAATATGATCAATGTGCATATGTGTTGAGGGCCAATGAGATAGCTCAGGGGTCTATAGTGCCTGTTTAGGTAAGCTTAGGCAACTTCAGGGACTGTAGTTCGATCCCTGGCACCACATGCTACACTAGCCCTACCCCAAAGCAGGCTGAGCAGGCCATAACATAAACAAATAAAGTTTTTTTTTTTTTTTTTTTTAAGTGCATACATATTGAAACCTCTTCCAAAAATGTGAAACTAGGGAGCAGGTTAGAGGATGAAGAAAGTTATTTTTTTGGAGTGGGGAGGGATTTATTAAAGGATGTTATATGAGTGTTCAAATCTGTCAGAATAAAATCCATTACTTATATATAAACACATAAGCAATATACACTTATAAAGGGGACCAAAATAAACAGAAACTGCAGTCTCTTAATGACATAATTTATAAGATGCAACCCAAAATTATGTGGAAAAGCCAGATGAGGAAAAATCTCAATTTGAGTGAGAAAATAAGTCAATAGATGCTGAGTCAAGTGTTCTCCCATAAATGTTGGCATTGTCTGATGAAGATTTTAAGACAACTATCACAATAGCTGGCCCACAAGCAATTATGGACACATTCTTGGGACATTGCAAAGCTAGAAAATCTAGACAATGGAAGATATAAAAGGAATCAAAAGGGAGTTCTAGAACTGAAAAGTGCAATACCAAGATTAAAAAATAGAAGCTCAATAACAATGTTAGAGGAAGAACAATGCAGTTCATGCAGTGCGGACGTCAGAGACAGAGTAGGCTGCAAACACTGAGCGCAGTCTTGGGGACCCTGTGGCATAGAAGCTCTCACGGTCATGTCCCTAGAGCAAAAGAGCAGAAAAAAGTACAAGGCTAAAAAATACCTGGGGGCAGAATGTCTGAAAACACAAAAAAGAGCAAATTTAAGAAGCTCAGAAAAACCCTAAAAAGGACAACTGGAAAGAAGTTCTCACTCAGGCATACCACTGTCAAGATGTGAAGAGCTGGACCAAGGGCAAGGCGCATCACACAGGCTTGTGGTACGGAAGTTTCGTGTTGCCAACTACTAGAATTGTAACTGGCTTTATTTTTATGAGACCTTTAATAATGTCTAATCTTTTCCAAAAAGTAAATTGCATTTCTCGGCTCTTCCCTCTGCCCAGTCCTCTTTTCCCTACTCCATGTAGGATTCCTTTACTATAGATGTCATTGCCATTAACTCACTTGCCTGCAAAATGAAAGCAAGCAAGGCCACAGAAAGACATAAACTTTTCTTGGTGTTTTCATTAACACTAACCAATCCAACCTATGTAACCTGCTCTTTGTAAACCAGGACCTGGTATTCAGAGGGAATACTAACTGGCCAGGGTCACCTGTACATCAGAGCAGGATTTAAATTTGATCTGCTTTTTCCTAAACTACAAATCTTTCCACTGAACTCACACCTCCTCTAGGTGGGTACAGAATACTTGGCCTGTGTAGGAGGGAAGCTTTGAATAATTCCTATGTCACCAATCCTGAAAATAGTGCTACTGCGTCATCTATTGACTATGTCTTTGGACAACACACTTGAGGAAATCTGGAATAGAGCAAAAAATTAGATTTTACTAATTAAACCTAAAGATGTTTATCTCAGCTTTATTCCTAAAGGCTGCGCTTAGTGAACATTTCAAGGCATTGTGCCTTTACTTCCTTCAGCGGGCTGCTTCGTACATGTACCAACTCGCATGGCAAATGCAATCAGTATATGCCACAAGCACAGTAATAAAAAAAGAGGTTCTGGCAGCTGTCTACTCATAAATGCCTGATGTCTTAATTTTGAGAGCTAAGAAACTGCTCAATGTAAATCCATCATAAAGAAATATAAGATTTATAGATTAAGTTACATTTTATTCCCAATGAGCTTGGCTGCTACTACAACCCAAACAGACTTTGTGTTCAAGGGAGGATGTCAAAACATTGTTGCTGTAAGATGGCATTTGTTTTCTGCTTGGTAATTATCCTTTACATCTTTGCGTGTTTGGTCCTCTGCAGGAGTTGAGTATATTTCATTAAACTTAGAGTTCTATGTAGAACACAGTCCTCCTTCCCTGGAGGCTATTGGATTGCACTGAATGGGTTTAGAATTGAGTTTAAAAAGAGGTATTTAAACACAGGGTTTAGGACCTGAGCGGGATTGAACACGAAGAATACGTACACTCAGAGTGGAGTTTGCACTCGCACGCTTTTTGTCTCTTCTTATTATATCCTCTTCGCTGACTTTGTGTGTCGTTAGCCTCTGCTCGCATCTCGGCAAGGACTTCAGAGTCAAGCCCAGACTCTGCTGCTCAGGGCCGTTCATATTTAGCCCCGGCTGACCATTGAGGCCTCGTTGCCCTCCTCACCTGATAAACCTGAGCTACCGCCAAGGGAGCCCTCTGCCCTCACCCCGAAGGAGCCCTGAGTTTTCCTTGCTTTTGTCCCTGCTATACTAACTGGCACTAGCTTCATCTCCTCTGAGTGTGTCCTCTGTCAGCAGTCTTCCCAAACCAATTGTCAGGTTTAATCACACTTGGAGGGGAGGCCTTCAGAGGACTGTGATCATAACTCTCCATGCTCCTGGGTGTCATGTGTGCAGGTGGCTTTACGTCCTCATGTCCCACCTGGTGGGGTATGGTCCTGTCTATCAGCATGCTGCTGGGGATTGAACTTGGGTCCTTGCGCGTGCCAGGCAGGCGCTTATGCCACTGAGCTCCCTCTCCAGCCCTCAAGTACATAATTACTTCTCTGTAAATTCAGTATTTGGAATAGGAGCAAGACAAGAAGCTGAACCCATATGTGAGGTTGTATGTGTGTGTGTGTGTCTAAATGAAAGACATGTTTTTATCTGGTTCAATTGATATTTCTAGTAGCACAGACATACATTAGTTTTCCATTAGTTATTTGCTATAATTTTTATTTTATTTTACTTTACTTTATTTTATTTTTACACCAGAAAGCACTGTTGTGGGCCAAGGGCAGTAATTCTTGCTAGCATTTACCAAGGGATTAATGTGCATGGTGGACTGTACCTGTAGTGTCTCCCTGAACTCGTCATTTGCAAAGCAGAGACTTCTGTAGTGAAGGGTGGAAATGAGGAGGCCAGCAGAGAGCGGGTGAGGAGCTGGGTGGGGTCCTGCAGCAGCAGGTATGCAGAGCCTTTCCAGAAAGCTTTCCTAGCCCAATGATGGAGTAGCCCCAATGCAGGGGCAGTGCTAACCTCCCATCAAGTCTTCCTTTGCCTGTGGCATCCAGACTGGGCGCGCAGGGTGGGGCTTTTTCAGAGCCCTGGAGAGTTGCTGCTTTCCTTTCAGATTAGCAGTATGTGTGGTCACTGTGGTGCTGGTGCCTGCATAGCCTGGAACATTTGGTGTAGTTCTTTTCAGTCCTCATAGCTGTTCAGTTTTTCATGCTACTGTTAAAAAGTGGTATTGGGATAAGAGAATTAACATAGAGACATGCTAAATAGCCTGCAGGTCATGTGGGATGAGGAAAAGGAAGCCGCTGAGGGAGAAACCAAGAACACTTGGAACTCAAGGACAGCCTGATTTCGTGGCCTTGCTCCCAGATGCCTAGCTGGCTCTCCCTTATAGTACAGCCTAAACCCACACATGTGATGGGACCTTGTTATGTGCACCTAAAGCAGTGGTTCTGAACCTTTTTAATGCTGTGACCCCACAATATAGTTCATCATGTTGCGGTGACCCCGAACAAAAAACTAATTTTGGTGGCTACTTCAAAACTGTAATTTTGCTACGGTTATGATTCAGAATGGCTTTAGGTGACCCCTGTGTTTTGGTCATTTGACCCCCGCCGGGGTCGTGACCCACAGGTTGAGAACTGCTGACCTAAAGTAACCCGAAGGCCGAGACTCAAGATAGATAAAAATAAGGACCTAAGGCGGGCACAGCCTTTTTGCTTGAGCCCTTGCTCTGCTTGTGTTGAGTGTCTGCGTGTGTTTATTTGTGGCCGGCGCCCGTGAGTCTTTCCCAGCGAAGTGGTTCTCTCTTTTCCTCTTGTCTTTTTAGTTTTGAAGTAAGATCTTGCTCTATAGTTCAGGCTGGACTTGCACTCCCCGCAGAGCCATGCTGCCCTGGCACTCGAGACGGCTCTCCTGCCTCCGCCTCCTGCGTGCCGGCGTTGTAGGCATCACCACCATACGGGGCTTGGTTTTCCTTTTTTTCCTAAAGCTTATCAAATTTGGTTTTCCTTTCTGAGTTGAATTTGAGTCTCTGTGCCAAGAATCTGACTCTGAGATGTTTGAGTGGGACCAGGGAGGACTTGCCCTAGTGTTTCGCACACGCAGGGAGATGCTGTGCGGCCAAGGCCAGGTCATCGCTCCCCTCTTACGTGGAAGCGCCAAAGCAGCCTAGGCTTTCGTATCTCTCTTGGGCTCATTTATCTATCGGTCTTCTGAACACTTCAGAGCAATTACTGTGAACACTGGATACTCCTTAATGGAATTCTATTTGTTTTTAATAGAGGAAATGCATGCCGAGATCTGTTACGCCGAGTGTCTCCTGCAGAAAGCCGCGCTCACCTTTGTACAGGTAATGAACGTGTGCCTTCCACTGAGACTACCTGGAACTGTGCGCGGAGCCACGTGACTCCTGCTGTGTCGGGGCTCTTTGGACTGAAGAGTGGTCCTCAGGCACACGTTACTTGGAAAGGCTATCCCTGGAAAGGCATCAGGGGAGCCTCATTCCTGCTCACATACCTGGGATGATCTGTTGCAGATGGCTCAGTCTGTTCGGGGGTCACATGCCTGCCATGCCGCACCCAGTTCCAGGCTGCTTCTCTGTGTGAGAGCCAAGCAGTTACTGCAGCTTGCCCCTGGCGGGGCAGTGGCGCTCCGTCCTCACACCCTGTCAGTGAAGCGCACCGCTGCATGCGTGGAGGGGCGCACTTTTGTGTATCCTTCAGGTTTACTTTCCTCCTATGTTCTCATTCTCTTTTCTAGTGTTTATTTTTCCTTTAGAAGAATTTTTAGAAGTCACTGAACAAAACCATGAATTTTTTTTATAAGACAATTTCCTAGACACTTCTAGGAACTGTTATACTCGGTATCTTGCCTGTGTCTGCATCTTCCATGACCAAGAAAACAGATTTCCCCATTGTGGCCTCGTGCAGTAGTCGTGGCTACAGAGGTGGGGATAAGATTGGAAGGAAGCAGGAGACACAGCTGTAGATAGAGAGTGTCTTAAGCGCTGGCTTTTAGATCGTTCGGAGAATTCCTTTTATTCGTTTCTAGATACTGAACCCTTATGCCAGATCCTAGTTTAGTAAGATTGGCTCGCTGTGGCATTTCATCAGACTTTGTATGTTACAGCAGTCACAGAATAACCTGGCACACCCTGCTGCTGGGCACAGAGGCCTACTGTTTTTTTCTAATATACTTTCCAAATAGGGATTTGACAGCCAACTACCAGATTTCAAAGCTTAGATCTGGGGACTTCAAATTAAACCTCTCGAGATAGCTGCAATGTCCTTGCTCATGATGCCCCTACTCCATCATTTGCATATTCATACTGCTTTACTCTTCTAAAGATTTTGCAGCTGTCTTTTCCTGTCTGTCCAAGCAGTGGTGCTTATTGGCTTTTCCCTGGGCTGGACTATAAACAACCTCCTGATGCTCTAATTTATTTTTACCTCATCTCATTCTGCGTGCTGCAGCTGAGTGCCCTTTCACAAGTGGGACCGTGACCTATGAGCCTTTAGTGGCTCTCCTCAGCAGTGGCTGTGTTCTGTATCAGGATATCACAGACAGGGGAGACGTTCTGAATGCAATGGTTGCCTCCCAGCAAACTCCCTGCCCTCCTACTTGCACCTCCTCTGGTGCGGCTGATGGGTTCCTCTGTGTGGGCCTCTTCCTCCTTAGCGGTCAATTCTTCAGCAGTGCTGCTGTATAAACCCAGGGGTGGCAGGGAGCCCGTGACACCTCATGCTGCCTAGGCTTCCCACCGGTGTTCCTCTTGCATGCAGAGCGCCAGATAGCTCAGCAGATTAAAGTGCCTCTCTTGATTTGGCTACTTCTACTCATTCTCTTGTGCTTTAAGCTATTCCCTGTTCTGGGGAGGTTCTTTACTGGCTGGTATTGGAATTTGTGCAAGTAAGAGAGTCATTAAAATAAGAAGACAAATAATTGAGTATTGAGTTTAGTATTTGCTGATTGTTCCAGTCATTAGAGTATTAGCAATAAATAAACTAGTAAATGAAATTCAGTTTTCTTTTGCTTCAGAAGGATGTGCATGTGCATAGGAATAAACACAAGGAATTTTTTCCAATAACAATAGGCTAGAGAAACCATCTTCTGGGAAGTGTGGAACACTGGACTGTCTCACTGGCACCACTAGGATTGCCTTTAAGCAGTTATTTAATCTAAGAGGCTCTTAGAATGCTGATGGCCACCAGGCAAAGAGAAGTAGTGATTCTTCCACCCCCACCCAACTAAAACACAATTGCATGTTAGTGACAATCATGTCAACATTCAGACCAGTTCAGTATTCAGATCAGGTATGTTTGGTCCAGAAATGTGTATGGGGGAAAAAACATTTAAAAATGGCCAGAGGTTACACCAGATAGCTCAGCAGATTAAAGTGCCTGCTTAGGCAGATGCAGGGGCTGGGGATTTGATCCCCAGCGGGCGGTGCTGGCCACGCCCCTAGAGCGTGCTGAGATGGCACTAAGACAGATGGCGTGGTGATGCGTGCCTATAATCCCAGAACTTGGGGTGTTGAAAAACAGGAGGGTCACTACGAGTCCGATCTGTGTAGTGAGACCCTGTAGACCCTGTACTAAATACATTAAACACACAAAGAAATAAATGATAATAAAGGAATGGGGATATGTATCTCAGTGGCATAAGTGCCTGCTTGGCAAGCACAAAGTCAGGAGTTTGATCCCCAGTTTTTTTAAAAAAATTAAATGTGTACAAATGAAATTCGCAATATTAAACAGACCAGTTTGCTGGCCCCACCTCTGGGGCACACGGAGGTGGTGGCTGAGACTGGGCATGGCGGTGCATGCCAGTAATCCCAGCACTTCGGAGGCTGAAAACAGGAGGATCACTATGAGTTATGAGTCCAGTCTGTGTAGTGAGACCCTGTACAAAAAAACAAAAACAACAGCTCTCAAGAATCTTGTGAAATGGCCTCTTACTCAGTACTGTAAACTAAAAAGTTTACCGTTGACTCCTTAAAGCCAGTTGTTTGAGTTACCTAGTGAACCCAGAAGACTGGCCAGTTAGTGACATGTGAGTTTGAACTTCATTGGACCCCTGATTAGTAAGTATTACTTCTGTAGAAATATAAAGTAATGCAATGACTTAAGTATTTTTTGTGTTGTCTTCTAGCTTATATGAAGAATAACAAAAAGACCCTTTAAGTATAAAGCAAGAAGATATTTTAAGTTTGAAATTATGTCCCCAAAACATGTTTTTCTAGTTATACAAATAAGCAACTATCAGGACCGTTCAAAAATTTTTTACTAAGTGCTCTATTAATTGAATTATTTTCAGGATGAAAATATGATAAACTTCATCAAAGGTGGACTGAAAATTAGAACAAGTTACCAAATATATAAGTAAGTTAAAAAGTAAAATGTGACTTTTACATTATTCTTGTGCTTATGCTACTTTGTTTTTTGAAAGTTTTAGACATTTATTTTCTTCTGTGTGTGTGTATTTGTAACAGTGTGATTGAGTTTTGGTTATGTACTCTGTGCCACAGAACAAAGTGAAAGTTTAAATAAAGTTTAAGGGTAAGATAATGAACAAGAAGGACTTGACATAATTTTTGATCAGATAGTTGAGTTTTTCCTAAGAACAGTTCATGTGTTTCAAGTGCAGGTGTGTCTTGGTGAGCTTCCAGAGGCGCTCTGCCCGCTGGCCCTTTCTGCGTGCTCAGTGAGCTTGACTTATGTCAAGGCTTCCTTGTCTTCTTATTTTCTCTGTACCTACTGATTTTTATCTAGGCATTCTGACATTTACTGAGTGTTGAAATCTCCAGTTGTCAAGTGGAATCGTGCATGTTCTGCTTTGGTTTCGCCAGTGCTTGCCTTATATGTGCAGGTCCTCTGCTGTTAGACTCACGTGTTTATTGTTGTGTTTCCACAATGAATTAATGTTCTTATTATGGAATTTCCCATTTAATTCTGGTAGTATTCCTTGTCCTGAATCTAATTTTTTTTTTTTTTTTGAGACAGGGTCTCACTGTGCAGCTCAGGCTGGCCTTGAGCTCATTTTGGTAGCCCAGGCTGGTCTCGAACTCGCACTGATCCTCCTGCCTCAGCCTCCCAAGTGCTGGAATTACAGGTGTGCGCCTGAATCTAATATTAATCCAGCCAGTTATTATTATTATTTTTTAATACTTGTTTTTTCTCCTTAGCAGTAGGTACCCAGCTGAAGGTGCTTTACCATTGCATCGTACCCCTATCCTTTTCATTAAAATTTTATTTTGGGGCAGGGTTTCTTGCTAAGTTGTGCAGCCTGGCCTTGCGCTTGCAGCTCTTCTACCTTATTCTCCCAAGGAGCTAGTGCTACAGCATGTGTCCCTGTGCTGGCTTATACTTTTGAATAGTCTTTGCCTAGTATATATTCTTTTCAGTCTGTATTTACATTAAAATTACATGTCTTGCAGACACACAGAATTCAGTAATGAGTATGGTTATACTTAAAGCTCCCATTGTTGGGCTGGCCAGGCAGCTCAGAGGATTAAAGCACCTGTGTAGGCAGATGTAGGGACCTGGGTTTGATCCCCAGGGTGCAGTGCTGGCCTCGCACCCAGGGCACACTAACATGGTATAATCCCAGCGCTTGGGAGGCTGGAAACAGGAGGACCACTGCAAGTCTCATTTGTGCAGTGACCCTGTAGACCTTGCACTAAATACGTAAGAGAATAAATAAAATAAAAAGCCTATCGTTTCTGTTTGTCTCACCTGTTTCCTCCCTTCATTTTTTGTTTTCTTTCACTTTAATAAAAACATAAAAATTCTAGTGTATTTCTATATTATCATAATTATTTCCAGTTTTTTTTGGCAGTTCTGGTAGAGATTATGTGTGATTTTATCTTAGAGTTAATATTATAACTCTGCACATATAAGAACTTGGCACAGGTATGATTTCATTTTATACCTTCTTGTCTTTTGTACTATTCTTAGGATGATACATGGTATACCCATGTATATTAAAAATCTTTAAAATCACATCCATAAAAACAGTCATGTATTATGATGTTCATACCTTCCTTTGTGTTCGCTAATTTTATATTCTTTATTTATACTTGTTTACTTTCAGAGTTTAGGATTTCTTACTGTGTATACCCACTTTCAACAAGTTTCATTTTCATTTGTTTAAAATTGCCTTCATGTTTTCCCTTCATTTTCAGAGACATTTTTCCTTCTTCCAGCCCTTTAAAATTGCCATTCTGTTGGAGTAAGGCTTTCCTTATGCATAGTCAGAAATCAGTTGTCTGTGTTACTGTTTTTCTTACCTAATGTCAGTAACATCTTTCTGGCCTCTTTGAAGATACTTACACCTTTAAATCTCAGCAGTTTGGCTGTCTTAAGTCTAAGTGTGCTTTTGAGAAACTTGTCAGTTCTTCAAATATTTACTTTTTGTTTCTCATGTCCAGTATTTTTTAAAATTGTACTTCTGATAATGAGCTGCTACAAAGCTTCTGCACTCTGTTCTCCTTCTCTGAACATTGTGGAAGTTTGTCCTCAGAAGCATTTCCTTTGCTGAGACTCCAAATTCATATTACTTTTAGGGTGGTCAGCACCTGAAATCTCTGTTTCATCATTTGCTCTCTTGCTTTTGCTTTTCCTTGGAATTTTCCCAGTGCTCAGATAGGATATAGTTCGGCCAAGGGTGTGAGTGTTTCCAATCTATGTGGTCCTCCAGGTATGAGAATTCCCCACTGTGGTATAACCACACTGGCAGTCGTGAGTTCTGTTCTCTGATTTTTAAGCTAGTAAGACCATAGCTTTACATTTGAACTCTGCATAGTCTCTGCTAAGCAGTCTGGGCTTCCTTTCAGGACAGTTAATCAGACATAAGCTGCTCTGTCATTGCTGGAAGCAGAGGCAAAGCTTAGTGGTTTTTTTTTTTTTTTTTTTTTTAGACAGGGTTCAGGCTGGCCTTGAGCTCCCTTTTGTAGCTAGGCTGGTCTCCAACTTGCACCAATCCTCCTGCCTCAGCCTCCCAAGTGCTGGGATTATAGGCGTGTGCCACCACACCTGGCCAAAGCTTAGTGTTTTAAGAGCTTATATTTTACAAATTTTATAAATTTGTGACCCATCTAAATCCTGCAAAGATTGTGGCAGAGGGTTATAAATTTGGGGAAACTAACATACTATTTTGAGATTTCCTCTCCATATAGGTTTATTTTTTAATTTAATTTTTAAAATTTAAATGTAATTTTTGTATGCTTTGCTTTTTTGAGACCAGGTCTGACCATGTAGTCAGTCTAGGCTGACCTCAAATTCATGGTGTAGTCCAGGGTGCCTCTGACTCATGGTGATCCTGCCTCAGCCTTCTGAGCACTGGGATTGCAGGCTCAGATGTGCCACTTTGCCTGGCTTTCAAATATTGTTTTAGAAGAAGAAAAGACTAAAGGATTGCTTTTCCAATCAGGAGAATTTAAAGAATTAAAATGATAACCAAAATAATTCAAATAAACTTGTGTTAAAGGCTTGTCAGTGGAATGGATCGCAGACATTTACTTGGGAATTCAACATATCTCTTTGTAGATGTGGGTCTCTCTTTCAAAAAAGTAGAAAGAAGGACTGGTGACATAGCTCGGCAGACTAAGTGCTTGCTTAGGTAAGTGCAGGGACCAGGACTCGATCCCTGGCACCACATGCTGTGCTGGCCCCATCCTTAGATGCACGGAGCCAGGGATGGAGTCTGGGTATGGTGATGCATGCCTGTAATCCCAGCACTGGGGAGGCAGAAATCAGAAGAATCGCTACAAATCAGAACTTCACAATGAGACCCTGCACACACAAAACAAACAAACAAACAAACAAACAAACAAGACAGAAAAGTAGAGATAAATATTTTTTATAAAATCGATTTTTTAAAGAAAAAAGGCCATTAATAAAGACCATTCCATATAAATCTTATATTAAGCTATTTTAAAAGATCATTAGCAGTGAACAAAAGAAAATATTTAATGGTACTAAAATATAATCTTTAAACTTTGTTTTGAATTTTCTACTTTGAACTATTTTTAGGTTTATTATAAAGAATGTTCATATTATTAGCACTCTGCAGAACCCTAGAATAGTGGGTGTGGGCATTTAGCTATCAGCTTTCCTTTTAATCTTAATCTTTCTTTTAATCTGTTCCTGTTTTTCTTTGTCTTTCATGACTCTGGCATTTTAAATGAATGTTGGGCAGTTAATTCATAGGACATCTCTCAATGTGAATTTGACCTGTTTCTTAGTGATTAAATTTAGGGTATGAATCTATCTATGGCAGAAGTACCATAGAAGTGATAATAGGCAGTAAATGATGTCAATGTTAAGGCCTTTTTTAGGCAAAAAACTAGCAACTTTAAAAGATTAACGACCAAGTAAACTTTCAAAATTTTACTATGGTGAAAATGTACCATGTAAACAGTACAGGCAGAAATGTAGTGTGTGGCCCGGGGTGAATGCCCGTATGGCAGGCTCACGATTGGTCAGATTCAGGTTAAATTCATTTGGCTAGACAACATTATAAATGAAATTTCATGTTTATGTAGGTGCAACACATTAGGTGATGCATATTATTCCTTATTGCCTTATAAAAATGTGTTTGTCCACCTTATATGCAACTTCCGATTAATACCCATTTTTATATCTTGGTCATTGAATTTGTAGTCCTCTGATAAAGTAGTAGCTGTTAGGAGATGATGTGAGTAGAAAAGAGAGATATGTTAAATCCCCCACTTGTTAATGAATTTCACTCTGTGAGAATGGTCCTAAGCTGGAGTCATTCTTGCCTGACAGAGTAAGTCTTAGCAGTATAGCTGTGAACATTTACAGATGTTCATAAGTTGAGGACTTGCTGATTACAGAAGAGAAATTAAAGTGAGAAATAGGAAATAGTTGCATGGGTAGAGGAAGAAAAAAAATAAGATTGTGTAGATGTGCTGGAATTTGGTTTTCTCTTTCAATCTTTGCTGCTCATAAGTTCTGACTTCCCTGGTTTGCTAGAGACCCTGCAGCCACACTGAAGGACAGATCTCCGCTGGCTGCAGCCCAGGTCTCAGTGGGAGCAGAGGTTGGGGGGTGAGCAAGGCTCAGGAGGCGAGTACTTGGGTGGTGGGTGCTCCCGGGCAGTGAGCACTCCAGGTGGGCACTGTGGCAGAGAGCTGCCCTGTGGCACCAGCTTGTGCAAGTTGATGTCTGCACTCTGTTTCATCAAACTTAGAAAGCTTGGTCCTGCTGAACACTGTAAAAATGGGTTTCCCCCTTTTTCATGAATGATTACTGCTTTGTAGCTTTAAATGCAAAGATGGCATGGAATAATCCATTTTAAAAGTCTGTAATGTTTTGGGAATTTATAGTATGTAAGTGTGGAATTGGAGTTAACATTTACTTTCCAGGCCAGAGGAAGCTTACCTCATATCTTTTTCTTCAATTCAGAGAATGTCTTTCTATTCTGCATGTAATTCAGAAGAACAAACACAAACAAGAATTCTTCTATGAGTTTGAGGGCGGCGTCAAGCTTGGAACAGGAGCCTTTAATTTGGTAAGGAAGCAGCTGTATGGAAAGTGGGACCTTTTGTAGGAGAACCCAAGGTTTTTAGTGCTTTTTTTTTAAATTGCATTCAGAGCTCATCCTGAATCTCCAAGTGGGTTTGTTAAGTGGCAAAGGCGGGTGAGTTCTCATGTGGCGTTGGACCTGTGGGCACTTCGGGCAGCTTGATTGTAGTTCTGCACGTGCTCCAAGGGGCTTTGCGTGTGCAGGGTGAGGCAGGCAGGAGCCTCTGAGTGTGTAGGTGAGGTCTGCTGGAACAGAGGAGCACTGTGGCTATGACAGTGGAAGCTCTGGGGCCGGAAGTGAGTGCAAGGGCATGTGGCTCGAGGAGTGATTTTCAGTGATGTCTGACATTCAGAGTCTGCACACACACCTGTTACCTTCTAAGCCAGGCCTAGTGGCAGAGGTAGGAGGCAGGGCGGGTTAGTGAGAGACCCTAGCTCAGAGTTTAAGAAAGGGTTGGAGATGTAGCTCATGGTGAAAGTCCTGGGCTCAGTGCCCAGTACTGGGAAGAAAATTTTGGTGTACTTAGAGATTTAGAAATTTTATTAAGGTTTGATTGAAATTGTGAGAAAATATGGTAGCGAAGTGAATCTTGCCACAAGTATATGGGTCCCTGTGGCTGCTTTGCTGGCAGAACGTTCTGTGTGGCCACTGGCTTGGAGAGGTTGACTGGAGCTGTAGAAGGGGCATTCTACACCCTTGCTTATTAAAATCTGCAGCATTCTCCCAGGACATAAACATTTCCATCTTTTTTGTCTGTTCAGAGAGTTCTGTCTACAAATTTCCTCCCCAGGCTGGCTTGTCACCAAATTTCAGTTACGTTCCTGCTACATCCTTGACCATCTAGCAAAGCGTTTGTCCACAGCTCACGGATCAGTACATTTTTGCACATCTGGGCAGTCTTGCTTTGAAGCAGTGTGTGAGCAGGTGCACCGCCACAGGTCATGCCTGCCAGGAGGCTTCGGGGAGGCCCAGAAGGAAGCAGTGGGGCTGCAGCTGCCCACTTCCAGCTGGTGCCGCATATTGTCCAGAGCACAGCCAAGCTTTGGCTTCTGGAAGGAATCTCACAGAGCTTTCTGTGGTAGGCACTGAGGAATCACTCTCTTGTCACTGCGTTGTGACTGATGGCGTTAGCGAGGCAGTCGGTGTTCCTAACAGAATTGTGCAAAGGATGGGCACTGGTTACCGTTTTAGGAAAAGTTTTTTTAAGATTCATTGTCACATAAGATTAATTCATCAATACTAGTAACAGTGTGTGATGATTGAGATCTATCCAGTGGTTTAAACTCAGTTCCAATTTTTCATGTTACTACAGCATAAAAACTTGTGAATTGTCGGCAGTTTGCTCTCTGTCTGCAGCTGAATGTTCTCCACGTGAATGCACTCATATTTCTTTTCTTACAGATGCTGTCCCTTCTACCAGCAAGGATTATCAGATTACTAGAATTCATTGGATTTTCTGGAAACAGGGTATAAATTTATTTTACCTTACTTTTGACAGGAAGACAAGACATTATTTATTGACCATGAGGACAGAGGAATGTGTCCTCCTGACTGATGTGATACTTGCTGGCACTGTGTTTCCAGGACAATATGATCATTGATCATTGCTGGAGTCAGGCAGAGCTATTTTTGTTGAAAATTGGAAACCTCACCTATGTTACCTAGAGTTAAAAATATATGTTTTACTAATATTGCTGTTTGCTGCATCTTTATTGCTCTTGGATACTGAACATACCTGTTCTTAATGCTTTATTAATTCCAGAGTTACCTTCTGTAAAAATGAAGAAATTAGGGTAGATTTCCCTAATACTCTATAATTCTAACAAATGAAATAACAGTATTTTAGATTTTTATTTTATTTATTTCTTTATGTATTTAAAAAAAAATTCACCGTATAAGAAGGTGAAGACAGGAGGGTCACTTTGAGTCTGATCTGTGTAGTGTAGACCCTGTAGACCCTGTACTAAATACATAAAAAGTGAAGAAATGTGTTTTTTATGATTTTTTTGTGAATATATAACATTAATCACCACATTCAGAATTCTTTTTTTTTAAAGATTTTATTTTATCTTTTTTTTTTTTTTTTTTTTTTTTTTTTTTTTTTTTTTTTTTTTTTTTTTTTTTTTGTCTTTTTGAGACAGGGTCTCGCTATGCAGTTCAGGCTGGCCTTAGACTCACTTTTGTAGCCCAGGCTGGTCTCAAACTCGCACTGATCCTCCTGCCTCAGCCTCCCAAGTGCTGGGATTACAGGCGTGCGCCACCACGCCCGGCTCGATTTTATTTTATCTTAAACCTCATTTATTTGTTGGTGCTATGGCCCCTCAGCCTGCCCTGGGGTGGGGTGGTGCAGCATGTGGTGCCAAGGATCGAAGAGCAGTGCCAGGGATCGAGGGGCGGTCCCAGCGCTTGCCTGAACTTTCCTAGGCAGGTGCTTTAGACTGCTGAGCCATCTCGCAGGCCCACCACATTCAGAATTCTTTCCCACAAGTGGCTGTGTCCCAAGAGCTGTTTCTCTCTGTGAGAAAGCGGGTTTTGAGACATGGAATGAGAACAGGACAAAAGCAGGACATTTGTCCTGCTTCTCCCACCATCATAAGTTTCATAGGCTACTATGCATGAAAAAGAACAAAAATAATGATAAAAAGAAAAACAATTTCAAGCATTAGCTGCCCCTTTCAAAAGACTAGCAGAAACAGGAAGTATAGCTGTCCAGCTGCCCGGCATGTATATCTCACTATATCTTTTTCCCTTCTTTTTTTTTTTTTGTCCTTTTCCTCATCCCACATTTTTCTTCTCACCGAACAAATTTTTTCCCTTTCACAGTTTTTAAAAAATTTCTTATGACTTTTTGTTATTGTTTTGTTTTTTCGTTAAACTAATTTTGCGCGTTTATATCTGGTAAGCTAAACAACTAATTTGAAGATAGCATGATGCAATATGGCAGCCATTGTTTAATGGTTCCTATTACTTTGTTACCTGTTACTTTGTTTAATGAAATTTTATATCTCTTTTTTATGTGTTTGGTATAGGGTCTCACTATGCATCTCAGACTTGTACTGATTCTCCTGATTTTGGCCTCCCCAGTGCTGGGTTTACAGGCATGAGCCACCAAACCTGGACTCATGACGTGGCATGTGGTGCCGGGTATCAACCTGGGTCCCTGTGCTTGCCTAGGCAGATGCTTAGTGTGCTGACCTGTTTCACCAGCCCTTGTATCATTTTTTTCCTTGTATCATTTCTAATGCTGTTTTTCTCTAGTACCATCTTGTACTCTTTAAAAAAACAGCTAAAATTTATAAGTGAACTGATGAAATATTTGTATGAGATGAACACTACCTTTTTGTCTTCCTAGAATCACATGAGGTAAAGGAATTTGTGATGCTGTCTCATGTCAGTTTAAAACAAAGTTTGTGACTAGTTAGATATCACCATTATCCTAAGCTCTTTCAAGATTTTGCTTTTAAATAAACCCTGCTAGGCATGATGGCACATGCCTGTAATCCCTGCATTCAGGAGGCTGAGGCAAGGAGATCATTAGAAGTTTGTTAGACTGGGCTGCAAAGTGAGCTCAAGGCCATCCTGAACTGCATGGCGAAACCTTGTCTCAATGCCCCCCTGTCCCCAAAGAAAAAAAAAGGACAAATAAGTGAAGAATGAAATGACCTTGCCTTCAGGAGGATTGCCTTGTAAATAGATTTTGCTATTTGGCACCAGGAATGGAGCCCAAGACCTTGTCCTTGTGTGCTGTATCCCTGGTTTCCTGGGAATACATCCAAATCTAATTTCCCAGACCAGTTCGTCCTTCTGAACATGTTCAATCCCTGCAGGAGCTGGGCCTCCTGCAGCTGCGGGAAGGCGCGTCGGGAAGGAGCATGCGCTCGCCACTGTGCTGCCTCACCATCCTGGCCTTCCACACTTACATCTCCCTGATACTCGGTATGTCCATGCGCTCTGGCCTTCTCCCTGCCAGTTGGCAACCTTTAGCCTGAATAGGGACAGAGTGAGAACCAGCAGTAAGAGCTGCTAGCGTCTGCGTACTTTCTGTGGAGAACGCATGGAAAACAGTGACAGAAGCAGAGGCAGGGGGATTGTTTCTTTCACTGACATTTTTATGTCTTCTCAGCTAAAATTTCTATACAGATAAAAGGGATTGATGTAACCATATTCATAAAATCTCTTTTGTGGAAAATTAAATTTTTGCTAAAATAAGTTAATATTGGTTATTAAAAACAGAAACTCCAGTTAGGAATCTTAAGTCAACCCCTTGTGTTGGTAAAATTCACCAGTTCTAGAGCTGCCTTCAAGTGAGTCATTGGTGAGGCTTGTCTTTTATTTCCCCCATGTTAAAGAAACCCAACAAGATGGTAGCGTCATCTTTTCTATCAGCAGTCCATGTTATCTGTCGGTATAATTGGAGAGTTGCTGTAAGTGCCCATTGTGTTTGCTAAAGACTGAGGCTGTTCCTGTTGCATTCCAGGTACAGGAGAAGTGAATGTTGTGGAAGCAGAGAGTCTCCTTGCGCCCTTCCTGCAGCAGTTTCCAAATGTAGGCTTAGCTTTCACGCATGTTTGAGCCCTCGTGAATCAGCCGGCATGGCTTCTGAACATTGTGCCTTCTTCCTTCCCCACAGGGCTCGCTCATGTTGTTCTACCATGCCCGCATTGAGCTGCTGAAAGGGAACATTGAAGAGGTAATTCTTTTGGGGGGAGTTACTTGAGAGAGTCGTCTATGTGGCAGACTTGCTTTACATAATCATTTAACATAAACCGGGCTATACAGGCCGAAAAAAATAATGCAGTAGATAAACTACCGTGTTAATTTATGTAATGCATGGTACTATAGATTACCTGGATGCAAGTTTTCATGTAAAGTACACAGGGTAGAGTATAGGTATGACCAGGTAGCCAGCTTAAACTTTTCCTAAGACCTTGTGACCAGTTCCTACATCCCCTGTAGACCCTGTGGGAGATACAGCTGCACTGTACTGCAGGAGACTCCTCCCCAGAGGCGCTTGTTCCCCAGTCCCCTTGAAGAAGCAGAAGCAGGAGGAGCCTTTTTTTTGTTGTTTTAATGTCTTGGGTACAGGGTCACACTAAGCAGCTGTACTCACAGTGATCCTCCTGTTCCAGCCTCCTTAGCGCTGGGATTCCAGGCATGTGCCACCATACCCGGTCTTGGTGGCTGTTTCAGCATACCCTGGGGTGGGCCTGGTGTGGTCTGTGGTGCCGGGGATTGAATCCTGGTCCCTGTGCTTGCCTAAGCAGTGCTTAGTCTGGTGAGCTATTTCATCAGCCTTATGATCTAATTTTTAAGTTTATATTTACTCATTTACAAATGTCTTTATGTGTCATTTGTGTATCCTTTTTTTTTTTTTGATTTGCCTATTTATCTTTACCAGTTTTTCCATTGAATTGTTTTTTAAAAGATTATCTAAAATTTTTATCTGACCAGGGTTAGTTAATCTTTACTAGTTACATGGGTAGTAATATCTTCTCCTAGTCTGTCTGGTGCCTGGAACGTTAAGGTGTATTTTTTCCCAGGGAAATACTCAATTTAGTTGTCAATTTTTTAAGTGACTGGTGTTTTATATGTTGCTTGGAAAGGAGTTTTCCAAGTCCTATGTTAGAAAGTGCCAGTATCCCCTCACAGACTTAAGGACAGACCTCAGCGGACTTGTTCTTTGTAAGGAAAGGAATGCATTATCTTGTTGGATGACCTAATGAGTGATAACTTTGTTCTTTTCATACAAAATGTGCTTTGTATTTTTCCATGTATTTATCATATTCTTGTCTGATAGCTGGATAATAGGCTTTTTTGCAATTGACTTATAGGCACAAGAGATATTTCGAAAATGCATTTCAGTTCAAGAAGAATGGAAGCAGTTTCACCATCTCTGTTACTGGGAGCTAATGTGGATTAACGTGTTTCTACAAAACTGGATGCAGGCATATTACTATTCTGATCTCCTTTGCAAAGAGAGTAAATGGTCCAAGGTAAAGCGCAGTGCCTTCTGCTTGCTATAAGGACCTAGGATGTGTGTTCAGTAGTGTGATGCGGGCACTCTTCTCTGCACAGAAGTGGCGCTTTTCTGGGTACTGAAGTAGTCTGTGGAGCACTGACTACTTAGTCATGAACACAGTCTTTAGCACTGCATCCTTGAAGAGCCATCCCAAGAATCTCTAATAGAGATTCTATTCTAAAGATAAACTCACTTGTGTTGACCATTGTGACATATCAGTATTGTGGTCTTGATACTTTTTGTAGACAGGCTTTATAATAGTTAAAATTAGTTTGATCTGTTTGTCAAAAGTTGGGAAGAAGGAGACCACGATCTTTTGTTCATTCTGCTCACTTTCTCATTCTTGAGTATAATAGGAAAGGGTTCTAAATTGATTGAAAGCTCATTTGGAGCAGACAGTAAGATTTTCTTTGTATTTCTTTAACATTGCATCACACAAAATCTGAAAGAGTTAGTGTTTCTGGTTTGCAGGTAGAAGTGTTGTGTTCTTGATCATGCTCCTTTTCTCTTTTTCCTCAAGGCAACATATGTGTTCTTGAAAGCTGCAATTTTGAGTATGCTTCCAGAGGAGGACATTTTAGTAGCCAATGAGAATGTGGTGACCTTATTCAGGTAAGTGGACGCTTCCTACAGTAAAGACGCCAGATATAGGAAGATGTACACATGCACCTGTCTTTTCTGTGGTACTCCTTCTTGCTTCCCTTTCCTGTTTCTTTAATTTCTGTACTTAGGGGGCCCAGCGGGATGGCTCAACGGTCTAAAGCGCCTGCTTGGGAAAGCTTGGGCGGCTTCAGGGACTGCAGTTTGATCCCTGGCACCACATGCTGCACCAACCCTGCCCTCGGGGTGGGCTGAGCCGGCCATAAAAATGAGTGAATAAACAAACAAAAGTTCTGAAACAATAATTAATTAATTAATTAATTAATTAAAAAAAGAATCTGAAGAAACACAAACTTCTGGCACAGGAATAAATTAATTATAAAATAAATGCAAATAATTTCTCTACTTAATTGGTGCAGGAATCCTCAGAACAATATATTTAGCCAAGAGTCAAAGTGCCATTGTTGGGCAAGATTTTGTCTTTTAAAATTAAAAAAAAATTTTTTGAAACCAGGACTTGAACTCAGGATCTTGCACTTGCCAGGCAGACCCTTGTTGTGCTGGTGAGCTACATCTCCAGCCTGGCAGCAGGACTTTGGGGACATGCTTGCATGACTGGGAATCTTGCGAGCACATTATTTGATTTTATTTCATTTCATTTTTGGAACTAAAGTTTTATTATTGGGGTCTTGCTACTGCAGTTAAGCTGAATTTTTCCCCCATGGTTAAATCGTACTCTTCTGTCAGCGATGTGATTAGATGTCTCACATCCTTTCTCAGCAACCTGCTTAGTGCATTCATAATGTGCAGCTATGCAAGACAATATCTGCTGCAACATGGAATCCTCTCATCCTACTTTCATTTAATGTGCTCATACATCTTTCTTTTTCTCTCAGCAATATTGGGGATTGAGCCCGGGGCTTCAGGCACACTAGGCAAGTGCTCTACGCTAATCTGTTCACCCACTTTCTTTGTGAATTTCATAATGGAATTCCTTGCAATTTGAGACATTTGTAAGTGTAGTACATGTCATGAACTGATTGTTTCTGAAATCACCTGTACTCGAGAAACATTTTCTCAAGTTAATGTATTAATTATCTTTGGAGTTACATCATTCTATAGCTCTGTGTCAGACACAAACCAGAAATGTACTAGTGTACTTCTCTGAGTACCTACAGTGTAAGTAAATACTGCTTTTGAAATGAAATTGCCAATTTTATGCCTAAATTACCTGGAGTGTGCTCGATAGATACAAGCATTAATTAAACTGATTAGAAGGAAACAGTCAGTGGTAGGCATGTGAGTGTGCACCAGAATCTCATGCAGGCCACATCAGAAGCCAGCTTGCTGCCAGCTTAGAAGGTCTGGGTAGGGCCCGGGAATTTTCGTTTCCAAGTTCCTAGCTGATTTGTTGCTGTTTCATGCGCTGCAGTGTGAAGACCACAGGTGTACAGAATACATGTCTGTCAACTGTCGTAGGACAGGCAGCATGGAACCCTAGTACTATGGGATGCTGAGGCAGGAGGGTTGCAAGCTGAGGCCCAGCTTGGGCAACCTAGCAAGAGCCTTTCTCAGAGTGAAAGAAATGCGAAAAGGGATGGGCATATAGCTCAGCGAGAAGGCCCTAGGTTCAATCCCCAACACCGCAAATGAGTGTGTTTACTGACCTTTTGTTGGGGCTGGGGGTCTTCACAGACAGGTGGATGGCTTGAAGCAGAGAATTGCCGGTAAATCGCTGCCTACCGAGAAGTTTGCTGTGAGGAAGGCTCGGCGCTACTCCCCCTCCCTGGCCGCCCCCGTGAAGCTCGTCCTGCCAGCCCTGGTACCTGCTTTGATTTACTGTTTGCGTATTAGAAATAAATCGCCAGCTTAGTGCAGCAGAGAGCATGCCACTGAGTGGCTGGTTAACCCACAGACCATTCTAGGTTTCCTAAGGTAAACATTTACAAACCAATTAACAAATAATTAAGGGCCAGTGAGATGGCTCAGTCATCTATTTTATTTTATTTTTATTTATTATTATTATTATTTTTTTTTGGCTTTTTGAGATAGGGTCTCACTGTGCAGTTGAGGCTGGCTTTGAGCTCACTTTTGTAGCCCAGGCTGGTCTCGAACTCGCAGCGATCCTCCTGCCTCAGCCTCCCAAGTGCTGGGATTACAGGCGTGAGCCACCACGCCGGGCTCAGTCATCTAAAGTGCCTGCTTAGGCAAGCTTAGGCAACCACAGGGACTGTGTTTCGATTCCTGGCACCACATGCTGCGCCAGCCCCACTTCCAGGGCAGGCGGAGCCAGCCATAATACATATATATATATATATATATATATATATATATATATATATATAGTTAAAAAAAAACAAATAGCTAAAATTATATCTGAGTTCATTGTCTAGTAATGGACATTATGATCAAAGCTGTTTAAAATTAGCAATCATTTAGTGCTTAGAGCAACTCTGAGTATAGTCTTGTTAGTCCTTTTTATAGAAAAGTATGTTCAGGCAGAGGGACGTGAATCTGACATCCTTGAATTGGAATTGAATTATGATGCAAGTGGTAAATAGAATTTTACCTTTTCTTTTTTTAAAAAAATAAAAAGAAAGCCCAAATTGATTTCAAGATTACATTTGGTTTAACCAGGTATATGTAAAAATTTGTCATTTCAAGAACTACTTCTTAAAAGATATATTCCCGAGCGCTTTCCCACCCTCGTACCTTGTGCCACCTCCTGGAGGCGCAGCGCGTCTTCCACTCCGCCGGGGCCTCGGTGCGTCTGCTGCTCAGGCTTGCATGGCTGGTGGCTGCTCTTCCACCTGAAGCCCTCACCTGGCCATCCCAGGCAAGGCCTCTGTGAAAACTACCGTTTTTCAACAAAAAATTTTCAACAAAAGATTTTTCTTAATAATGTGCTCCTTTAAAAACACTACTTAGGGGCTGGGTGTATAGCTCAGCAGCATGAGCGCCTGCCTGGCAAACCCAAGGTCCTGAGTTTGATTTCTTGTACCAAAAAACACCTCCAAAATCCCAAAACACTAAGTATATCAAATTACCAGGAGTTTTCAGGGGCTTTAGTTTTTGTGAAGGTAGTTGGTAAAGAAAAGCTAATAGTTAAAGCCAGCGTCTGCTGGCTTCTTAAGACTTTAAAAACAAACAAACGAACAAACAAACAAAAACCCCCAAAACTCCCCAGTTCACTTAATCATTCTCTTTTGTTTTGTGTTTTTAAAAAATTTTATTTATTTATTTATTTATTTATTTATTTATTTATTTATTTATTTATTTATTTATTTTTCTTGTTTCAGAACCTTTGTTTGTTTATTCACTCATTTTTATGGCTGGCTCAGCCCGCCCTGAGGGCAGGGCTGGCGCAGCATGTGGTGCCGGGGATTGAACCGCAGTCCCTGAAGCCGCCCAAGCTTTCCCAAGCAGGCGCTTTAGACCACTGAGCCATCCCACCGGGCCCAATCATTCTCTTTTGATAGTTGTGTTATTTTTCTATTTTTTACTTTACAAACACACTACAATGCATATGCTTTTTTTTTCATTTATGTATACTTCTTTGGGGAAGATTTTTAGACATAGAATTCCTGGCTGAGGGTTTGTTTGTTTATTTATTGGTACTGAGAATCAAACTGTGGACCTTGTGCTTGTCAGACAGGCGCTTATGCCACTGAGCTATATCCCCGGCAAGGGTGTACTTAGGTAGATATTGCCAGATTTCTCTCCCAAAAAGATGTAGCAGTTTAAATCAGTACTCAGTGTTTTATCCTTTGAATTTTCATTTCGCTTGCAGGTGCCATTGAGCATCTTTTTCATGTGTCCATTTTAATTTTTCATTTGCAACCTGTTGCTCATGTCTTTCCCTAACTTTTCTTGCTCCTTACTTTGTTACGGACTTGCAGAGCTTGTAAGCATTCTGTGAGTACAGAAGATGCAAGTCAGATGGGTGCCGCCCGCCCCTGCTGCCTGGGCCCTGCTGTTCCCCACTTAACGTCCCCAGTCCCAGAGAACACTGCCTTCAGGCAAGGCTGTCTGGGACTCTGATGGAGCAAGGTGAAAGTGCGGCTGCTCTGCAGTCCAGTCTGAGCACAAACGAAGGGTCCTGGGCTGGGGACAGCAAGGACCAGCTAATGAGAGTACGCCGCCACCATCTTCCCAGTCAGCTTCAGTTCCATTCTTTGTTCATTTTCGTCGAGCTGAATTACGCTGGAAAAGCTCTTTCATCTCATGAAACTTTCCAGACAAATGTAATGCATGCAGTTCTTTGCATGCAGTAGGGCTTGATACCAGTTTGCATATAGCTCTTCCTACCTTGAACGCCGATGGCCTTAAGAAAGGCCTAGTTGGACTGTATTTCCTTCCCTAAGTCTGTTGTTGGGGTGAAACGAGAATGGCTGGAGGTGGTGCAGCTTGGGAATTCGCCGTCAGTCTGCGTTCATGAAGTCTCAGACATGCGCTGGCCTCCTACTGATAAAGCAGCCCATCAGGAAAAATATTTTTAAAAATACCATCAACTCTAAAATATTCTGAAGTGGATATTCAAAATATCCAAATGTTACTGAATTGAAACTTTTTTCTGGTTGCAGTAAGAAGCTGTCCCTTGTAAAATGAACAGTAAGAAACTGCCTGTGTTAGGATTTTAGCATTCAGTACTGTACAGTAAAGTTATCACCACCCTCCCTGAATGTGCCTTCCGCATATTGACTGTTTCCCTTAAAATTCATTGACTTCCAAGAAGGTACTAATTGCCCTGCTTGGTGCATGCGCTTCAAGATACAAACTGCACTGTCAGGAGCATTAGAAAAATATTTTCAGGCAAAACCACATTTGCTTTTGGTCCAAAAAAAATTCTCATCTGCTAGTGCATTAAATATAATCTGCAATGAGGAATCATTGCATTATCAGAAGCTGTCATTGAGCCATATGGCCTTTAAATGAATGTGTTCCTTGCACATTGGTTTCCATTACTGGACCAACACATATTTGAAATGGTATAAAAGAACCTGGGCCTGGTGAAATGTTCCAATGTTCATTTCCAGTGATATGCTTGGAAACATTTCATATAAACAACTGGCAGACATTTAAAAATATTTTCTTTTATTTAAAAGTAACAACAAAAATTTATATTAAGTGGATTTGTTCAGCATCAGCTTAAAGTGTATTGACGGTGTGTGTGTGTGTGTGTGTGTGTGTGTGCGCCCGGGCATGTGCACATGCTAGGCAAGTGGCGTCCCGTGGAGCAACATCCCCAGCACTGTGTTGACTTTTTAAAAATCTGTATTCTGTTTTGAAAAGAATATAATAATAGGAAGTTCTTAAATATTAAAAATGTATAAATTAAATTTCAGTAAAAACACAATGTATAAAATACAAGGTGTATAATAAATGAAAAGAATGGGAAATTGTATCACTAAACTCCAAATGAAGCTAAGATGCATTTTCGCTAAATACTGTCTTGAAATCCCTCGCAACTGAGGCAAAACATAACCTTCGTAGTTTCTGTGGTCGTAGAGGAGGCTGCGTGAACTCAACTAACTGTGAATGGCTTGTCCTTCTTCCTCACTAGGAAATGATGTATGTCTGGAATGGGTTTTCAATAGTGGGGAAAAGAAAAGACCTTTGTGAAAGCCTCTTGGTGACCATTGAGAAGGCTGAAGCGGCTTTGCAGGATGAAAGTAAGTATGGAAAGCAAGCAGCATCTTTGTCTCTGCCGTGTTTCTGATCTTTCTTTTCCGCATGCACGTCTTTGTTAGTTTTTGTCATCGTGAGGACTAAAGAGCTCAAGCTGCAGTGTTGAGTGTCAGGCGTTGAGATGGAGGAAGAATGAGTGCACTGGGTAACACGTGTGTGTGTTGGAAACTGGGCGAAGAGAGAGAGGCCACTCACCATGGGCATCTGGTGTACAATGCTTTGTGCCAGTGTAGGCAGTGCCTAGAGACAGAAGGTGGCAGGTTAGGGACGGACAGATTGGGATGGAGCGATGGTAGCTGAAGGGCGTAGCATTTTGTTGAAGAAATGTTGTCAAATGAGTTGCAGTGGGGGTTGCAGTACTCAGAATGTACTAGATGCAGTTGTGTCCTTCAAGTGAATGAACTGTATGGTGCATGGAGTGTGTCTGAGGACTTAGGAGAAAGATGAAGAGAGGACGTCGGGCCCTGTAAAGGGGAGCAGCACAGGGAACATGCACATTTGCTTGTGGCTCTATTGTGCTGTTACCCTGCACTCCCAGCACTTCTCCAGGCACATGTCTGTGTTTAGGGTGGTGGAGGAGGTCCTGCCTCAGTCGATTGGAGGCGGCTGACAGAGTAGAAGGAAAACCAGGCTCCCTGGGTCTGTGGTGAAAGCCCTGCAGCCTTCAGATTCTGGGGAGCTATTTTAAGATTTTTAAATTTATTTCTCTTAAACTTCATTTATTTGTTTGTGTTATGGCTGGCTCAGCCCGCCCTGGGGTGGAGTGCGCAGCATATGGTGCCAGGGATGGAGGAGCGGTCGCAGCGCTTGCCTTAAGTTTCCTCTGCAGGTGTTTTAGACCACTGAGCCATCTCCTTGGCCCTGGAGCTATTTTGAAATGGGGAAGTGTTTGGCTAATGATACCTAAAGTTGTTTTCTTGCTCTGATATTTCTGATTCTGTTTTTTTTTTTTTTTTTTTTAAAGAGGCTTTATGTTTTGGTGCCCTGCCAGCAGTAGTAGCCTTTGTTGTGTTTCTAATCAATGTCAAATAATTTGAATATTCTCCCAAGACCATGGCTCTTTTGAAATGTTCTAATCATAGGAAGAAGTGAAATCAAAATGTCTGTGGTGATGAAACCCATAGAGGACACAGCAGTCCAGGAATGGTTGGTGAAAACCATTAGTTCACTCATTTTTCTTTTTTAAAATTTTTTATTTATTTATTTTTTTCTTGTTTCAGAACCTTTATTTGTTTATTCACCCATTTTTATGGCCGGCTCAGCCCAACCAGAGGGCAGGACTGGCGCAGCATGTGGTGCCAGGGATCGAACCGTGGTCCCTGAAGCCACCCAAGCTTTCCCATGCAGGTGCTTTAGACCACTGAGCCATCCCGCCAGGCCCCTCACTTATTTTTCTTAACTGGAGAAAGATGAGGATTTGAGGAGCCCTGGATCCGTGCTCAGCCTGGCCCCCCCTAAAGGGAATTAAATTATCCAATATGGCTCAGGGAGTAGAATATCTCTTAGTCTTTTTTATTCTAATGACCTTCTTATCAAGTGGAAATACTTAATGAGGCTTCCCTTTGCACTTTTTAAAACATATCATTACAATTTTTAGATATAAGTGGGAAAAGGTCACCCATAGTTTTCTTTTGTAGCACAACTTAGAATTTTTGTGTCTTCCATCCTGGCTCTATTTTTGAGTTACAAACATAGGGTGTCTGTGTATATGCTAATCTGTCTTTTTTTCATTTAAGACGTGGATGTTTTTAGTTTTGGTAAGTGGCCTTTATAAATTTCAAAAGTTTTATAGCATTCTACGGAGGTAGTGTATCATAATTTAATCCATCCTTGAATTTTGTTGGATACTTAAACTGCTTTTCCTATTTAAAATAATGCTAGCATTAGATTTCATCAAGAGGAGCAGAAATATATATAAAAAAACCCCAAAAAAACAAAAACATGGGAGTTGCATCCATGGCCTTCCCTGCTAACAAGGTCCAGGCTTTCAGAACAGCTTGCTAAAGAAGCAGTTAGGACAGAGTGGGCAGTGCGGTTCTGTGGTCATAGGAAGGCCAGGGCAGTGAGATGGCCTGTCCCACTGCAGGAAGCATTACATAGCACCTTTATCCATTGGTAAGGGGTGAATGATACCATCTTCTAAAAACAGCACTTAATGCCAAACCTGGCCTGTTACTGCCTTTCAGTAATTACCTCCTAACCTTAAATTAGGGGAAACAAACTCAGTTGGGCAGAGGTCATGAACTGAGGTGGCATCGGCCTCCATGTCCTCTCTACCCCACTGTTAGAATGGAATGCTTTTACTTCTAGCCTTGGCAGATGGGTCTGAAGTGGGTCTCAAGATGGCAGAGGAGAGGACTGTTGCCCTGGCAGTGCTCTGTCCCTCAGGGCTAGTTACTGAGACACAGGACAGAACTCTGGCTTGGTATCATATGCCCAGAGTCAGGATTTGCTATGCTCGTGGTGTCTCACTTGAATTCTAACTAAATTTCCTGAGTATCCAGATGCTGGATAACTAACATGAAAGGAAAAGTGTCAATGCTTTAATGACTTTTTTACTTTGTAAATCTGTATTCACATCTTTTCTTCATTTTGGTTAATTTATTTTATTTATTTATTTGGTTAATTTCTTGTAAGTGCATAATAGGTTTTATAGTAGTTGGACCTGTAGGCTTCCTTCTCCCTCAGCTTACCCACCAGCTTACTAAATTTGTCAGGTTTTTGTGATACAGCTCTATTTGGATAGCATTATCATGTAATTTTCTTCGAATAAAAGCTGGAGGGGCCCGGCAGGATGGCTCAGTGGTCTAAAGCCCCTGCTTGGGGAAGCTTGGGCAGCTTCAGGGACCGCAGTTCCATCCCCAGCACCACATGCTGCGCCAGCCCTGCCCTCGGGGTGGGCTAAGCTGGCCATAAAAATGAGTGAATAAACAAACAAAGGTTCTGAAACAAGAATAATAATAAAAAAAAAAATCTAAAAAAAAAAAAAAAAGCTGTAAACTAAAGCCTCATCTGTGAATTCTTTCATGAGGTTAAGAATCACGATAAAGCATTCATATTTTTAGAGAAAATGATAATTTGAAAAATTACAGTCTGAGGGAATACTCATTCTTCTAAGGTTTTTAGAGGAGTGTGGATTTTAAAACTCATTTGGCATATTCCTAGCACAAGCTTTACATAAAAGTTGCATGTGGCTTTACAGTGCTGTGTCTGCTCTTCATCAGGAATCTTTTGGTGAGCAACAGAATGTTGTCATAACACAAACTGTCAATAAAATGTTATGCACAACTCAATAGAATGTGTGAAAACGACACTAATAATCAGCATTCAGGATGCACTCAAGGCTTTTGATCTAGTCTCTGAAAGACATTCCTTCTTGGATATATATTTCCACAAACATCTATGGTTCTAAATATAGATAAATTTGGGTCAGTTAAAAAATGTTCTCAGTAAAAAAAAAAAAAAAAAAAATGTCCTCAGTAAGTAACAGAAAAAGGGCATGGTGCTGGTACCTGGTGTTTCTTAATAAACCACCTGGCAGTACTTGTTAGCGGTGCATCTCAGCTGTTTTCCCTTTATAGAAGTAAAGTGACCCACCTGTGGTTAGCTAAGTAACACGGTTCAATTCTCAGAGGTAAGCAGTTTACCAACTAAACAGCAGTCTGCGTCATTGGTGATTTGGGAATTTGTACTAATGTGTGAGAATTTCAGTTCGAGGGTCTCCCAGGGGCCTCTCTTAGTTCCCTGACTGCCGAACCCCCTGTGTCTTTGCCTGAAGTGTGCGAATTAGCCTGTTTGGAATGACTTTTTAGTTGCATGTAACTTGAAAAAAAGAGAGGAATAAGCCTTTAAAAGTGGCAAATGTGGAGTGACCACTTTTATCACCTGTCACACATAGTATTTGACTGGAGCTGTAGAAGGCAGAGTCATTTTTAAAAGAGAAAAATGCTTTAAAGATTGTATTTTTCTTTATAACTCCCATGCATTTTAGAAGTTTGTGGGGATTTTACATGCTTTTCATTTGTTTCAGAGCTGTTTTGTCTAATTTTATGACATAATTTCCCCCCAAAAGCACATAACCTGGCAGAATTGATAAGCTGTAAACATAACGATCTGGAGAGGGTGTTCTACTTCCTGAATTTTTAATGGGAGTAAGGCCATCTGCTTCTCCATATGGAAGTGTTATTCTCTCCTGCATTGAAGCCAACACAGTTAGAAGCAGAACAGGAGGAGGCAGGCTTCTTGTTCCTCCTGGCTTTACCTTTTATAGAACGAATAAAGCTCTTCATTGAGTACTCAGAATCCCTGTTGTTACATTTAAGGTTAAAAACTCAGAGTGCAATCCCTCAAAACAAAATTTAGGTGGATTCCTTGATACAATGGTATATTAATACAGTAAATTCAACATTCTTTTTATTTGTGCATAACAAATGCTAAAAATATTTTCCTTATTTTAAGCAGTCCTCCTGAAATGAATAGGTGTTATGCTTAATTAGGGTTCTTAGTGTATTTTGGGGCTTGGGTGTAGCTAGCTCAGCTGGAGACCATTTACCTAGCACGTATGAGGCCCTAGCCTCTATTCTCAGCACTGGAGGAAAAAGGAAAAAGCAAAACCTCCTTTCCTTTCTGTGTTCTTGTTGTTCTTAGGCTTCAGTGATTATTCTGTGGACGATGAGTGCATAGTGAAGTTACTTAAAGGCTGCTGCCTCAAGAGCCTGCAGCGGCCCTTGCAAGCTGAGCTGTGCTTCAATCATGTTGTGGAGAGGTAAGAGCAGGTGGGCAGAACCCGCCAAGCGCAAGTCCGGGCAGGCATTCCAGGACATGGCGCAAGATGCTTTTAGCTGCTGAACTGTCACTTGGGGCGACCAAGGAGAAACCCAGAGTGCTTTCGTTATTCTTCGTGAACAAGAGTGTAGTCTGAAGGAAGCATGTTGTACTTTCCTACAGTACTTGGTGTTTAAAGATGGACTCATGGCCTGGCTTGCACGTGCCTCTCCAAAGTGGCGGTGATATATTGAGCCTCTGGGTCTTTTGCAATTTATGTGTTTAGTTTTTCTTAATCCATTCAAATGCCCAGCAGATATTTGAATACCCATGGTGTACCAGAGATGGTGCTGTGTCCTGGAGGTTCAAATTGGAGTAAATGTGACAAGCACCTACTTTTTTCTTGGCAAAAGGCATTCTTCTGTGTAGAACTTTTTTTCTACCCAGTAGCAGTGATGATGTCATACCCCTTTACTAATCACAGAGTTGAATTGAGCAAGGGTCAGATTCAGATGTCTGGCCCTCTTTGTTGCAAGTGAAATATCTCAAGGCCAGAGAAGTAGCCTTCTGGAGAGAGGAAGGCTGTGTGGTGGTGGGCAGCAACGTTGGTGGCCCTGTGGATGAGAGAGACTGCTCTCTCTGCATGCCAAAGATCCAGTTGGTGACGTGAGCCCAGGGACAGGAGCCCTTACTTTCTTGAGTAAGCTTAAAGTGGTTTTTTCATGAAAGCTAGATTTTACATAAAATCTTCTGATTTTTAAACATTGGTGCAGATTTTTTGAAAGCACTATGCAAACTAAAAAGACCACAGCCATAGGCTGCAGTGAGCATCCAGTTTTCTGTAGCATGTCTCGTCCATGACCTTCTGATCTGCTCTTCCTGACAATACTGACAGGATCATAGGAAGACTGATAGTTGTATAAGAAGAGGAAAGAAGCAGGGTCTTTTCCCCAAATAAGTGATGCACTGTATTTAGTAGACTTGTTCAAGAAGCGTGTTCCCAGTTCTATTTTATTGGTGACTTTATAAGAACCAAAAGGGTAGTCAAAATCACAACCCATACTTGCCGTTCATCATGTTTATTAAATCAGTGAATTATTTGTTCATCTGTTCTGTGATTTTAGATTGTGAACTCACTCTCATTGGGGTTATATCTTCAGATTCCTATGAGGCAACATTGAGGAAGAGTCTTTCTAAAATGTCACTTCTATTTCCACCAAGTGTCCTAAAGGCTTTTGTATCCCAGGAGCACTTTCATTTTAGTTTCATTGGTTAGTGGCTCTTAGACCATTTGGACCATGTAAATTTGAACTGCAACCTGTTGGCTATTGATTTCCCAAGGAATGTGTTGGCGCCCCCCTCCCCCCAGCTCTGACAGGCCAGAGAGACCACTGTCCCGCCTTCTTCTGGAGTAGCTGCCGTAGGTCCCCCGAGATCCAAGCTTTAAACAGAGGACCGAGTTCCAGCTCCTTGCCCAGGGCCTCAGCTCCTGCATGGACATTAGGGCGCAAGCTTTGTCCCATATACCTAGAGTTCTGGCCTGGAGTTAGGTGTAGCTCTATTTTTGTCACTCAAGGGATTTTCCTGTGTTCCTCAAGCTAAGTAGTGCTTAGTAGTGAAAGGGTGTTATTCATGTTTTTTCCCGAGTCTCTAGATGTTTGTAGTTGAGCATTTCATATGCAGCCAAAAACAAAACCATTGTGATCTTTTCAGGCATTATAAGACTTTAGAATACAAAGGGGATAACTTTAGCAAAATCTAGTAGTATTGCTTATAATTGCACAGAACATGCTCACATTCAGAAGGACAGTTGCATCATGCTGAGGATTGTTTTTTGAAGGTCTACGTGTGTTCAGTAAACAGCCACCTGTACTAGATTTAGATTAAGGAATAATAATTAACATATTAAAAATGTACTGCTGCCAGTCATGCTAGTGGTGCCTATAGAACTCACACTCAGAAGGCTGAGGCAGGAGGGTTGCTATGGGTTGGAGGCCACCTGAGCTGCATAGTGAGACCCTGACTCAAGCGGTAACAGCGTCAACAGCAGCAGCCTTGCTGCTGTAGTTCATCACTGTAGGACAGCCACTTGGTTTCTGATAATAGGCTTAAGGATATGCTGGTTTTCTCATATTGGACAAATGATATGATTTTTATTCTATTAAGATTTAAGTGATTTCCGTTTGCTCTTTCAGTGAAAAGCTGCTGAAGTATGACCACTACCTAGTGCCATTCACTCTATTTGAGCTGGCATTTTTATATAAAAGCCAAGGAGAGATTGACAAAGCCATAAAGGTGCTGGAAACGGCCAGGTAAGCGATGCTTGCAGCCTTTCCTGGCCTTCACAGAGTCAGCAATGTCGGTGTCATTCTAAACAGAGTGACACTGCGTACTGCAAAGTGGAAAAGCCAGTGTGAAAGTCATAATTTTATCACCCTTTCTAATGTACAAGTGTTTGTGCTTGTGGGTTTTGCTATAGTTATTAAAAGACTGTTTTCAGCCTTTTAATGTCCCACCCTGTGAATGTTCTTTTTTTCTGTTGACTATGGAAGATTTTAAGGAGTTTTGTCATTTCTGGTAGACAGTGGCTCTTAAACCTTGTGGGCGTGGCCCAGTTGAGTGAGGCAAACACTCCATGTTCTGTTTGCTTTGAGTACTTCATGCAGTGGAGGAAGAAGACCAGCATAATTCTAGGTTATAAATAGCTTAGTTGTTCATGTCTTCGGATTCGCAAATACTCAC
This sequence comes from Myocastor coypus, assembly GCA_004027025.1. Lineage (NCBI taxonomy): Eukaryota > Metazoa > Chordata > Mammalia > Rodentia > Myocastoridae > Myocastor > Myocastor coypus. The sequence continues at coordinate 78,992 of PVJA010001027.1, forward strand.
TGGATGCCTATTGTATTAGATTCTAAAGGCTGTTAGAGAGACAGCTGTGAAGTGAATAGCTAACATTTCTGCTGTCTTAGCCAGAAGGAGCTAATAGCCAAACAATCAAGAAGAAAAATAGCAGTGATATATTTTATAGATATTTATACATTCCGTACAAGGGAACCTAAGTGTTACTTTAGATTGGATTGGCTCTGGAAAGTTTCCTTGAGATGATACTATAGTTGACAATTGCATAACCAAAACTGGCTTTGAGACAATCATCAGAAGTTGCCATAGGGCCAGGGAGATGGCCCAGTAGAATAAGTGCCTGTCTGACAAGCACAGGGTCCTGGGTTCAATCCCCAGTACTGCAAAGAAAAAAAAAAAAACAAAAAACAAAAAACAAACAAAAAAAGCCAGTCACCATAAAATGTCAACGAGATAGCTTAGTGGTCTAAAGCACCTGCTTAGGCAAGCTTAGTTAAGTTCAGGGACCATGGTTCGATCCCTTGCACCACATGCCATGCCAGCCCCACCCCAAGGTAGGCTGAACCAGCCACCAAAAAAAAAAGCAGTCACCATAAAACTGGTAGAGGGCATTCCTATAAGAGCCACACCGCTAGGGAACCTCTGGATTGTGGGTTTCACCTGGTGGATGACAATAATATTTTTACTGAATTGGGAAATATTGAGAAGAATGGGGTTGGGCGGGAGGAGAAGTGTGTTTCTCTGCACACTGATGCTTTGTAGGTGCCTGGGTCAAGGTGGTGAGTTGACAGATACACGGCCGAGGCATTAAGCAGAAAGGTGAACACAGTGTGGAGGTTCCCAAGTTATCAGCACACAGAGAGGTGTGCCGCCACTGGACCTGGTGGAGTCCTCTGGGGAGAGTTGTAGCGCACGAGGAAGGCGTAGCACAGTGCCTGGGATACGCCCTCATTTTGGAGGCTAACCAATAAAGTGAAGATTAAAATCTTATTAGTAAGATTAAGTAGAGTTAGGAAGACATCTGGGAAAACCAAGCGACTGGAAAAGGTAAGGATGATGAGTTCCGATGGCTGCTGCTGGGGAGTCAGGCACGTAGAGGGCGTGCTGAACGGAGCAGTAAGAAAGTTGTGGGGACTCGGACAGAAGTGAGGAGAGACCTGGTAGCTGCTGTAAGGAAGCTTCTGGAATGTGTGCTGTGTGGGAAGTGCAGCAACTAATACAGCGGAAGCTTCCGGGTGGCACAGCTGAGAGAGATGATTAAGGTTGTGTGTGCGTGCGTGCGTGCGTGCGTGCGTGCGTGTGTGTGTGTGTGTGTGTGTGTGTGTGTGTGTGTGTGACAACAGTCACAGTTCATTTAGAGTGAGGATGACTAAGATTTTAACTGGAGCATCAATGTATCTTCAAATGTAGACATTGGAAAATTACTCTAAAAGCGGTTGTCCAAGTATTTGGGCACGTTCAGTGTTATAAGTGCACAATAAGGTATAATGAAAAAGTAAAAGACTATTCCTATTAAAAAGTAACCAAAAACCATGCTGACCCCAAAAAGTACTGAGAATACAAAGCTATGCTTTCTAGTAATTTGAAGAATGTTAACTGTAGTTTCCCTCACACAGTAGGAGCTTTGCCAAGATTGGTGGCTAGATGCTTAAGAAAAGGGTTGGTTAAATTATTTGATAAGCTTTATAAGATCTTCACCTTAGTTCATGAATAATATATTTGCTAACCCATCTGAGTTACTAGTCAGTAGCTCTTATGTCTGTGTAAATGAAACACTATAAAAATGAGTGCTGTAGCCACGGGGAAGTTGCATGTATCCTGGCCAGGTAGAGGAGGAAAGCGGGGAGCAGTCGGAGCTGTTCGTCTTGCTGAATCTTATAGGAAAAGGATATCAACATGAATGCTGTAAAACAGCAGTTCTCAGCCTGTGGGTCGCGACCCCGGTGGGGGTCGAACGACCAAAACACAGGGGTCGCCTAAAGCCATCGAAAAATACATATTTAAATCCATGCTATGCCATGGTGAAATGTTATTTATTGGAATTAGTAATTTGAAGTAGCCACCAAAATTATTTTTTGGTTTGGAGTCACTGCAACATGAGGAACTGTATTTCAGGGTCACAGCATTAGAAAGATTGAGAACCACTGCAAAAAATCAAGTTCTGAAATAATCTTTTGCTTTTTTTTTAATTAAGAAAAACATTTTTATTGTGGAATATAAGACAGTTATCCTATGATACTTATAAATCATTAGCATGTTCAAACGGGCTGACATTCAACATGGACAGTGAGCTAGCTCACATAATCTTTGGATTTCTATGGCTCCATGTGCTATGTAATTGTTGGCCAAACCGTTGATATTTGCATATGAGAATTTTGATGTCACTAAATAGTCCCTCTGCCTTTATTGCAGTTGTTTCATGAGGATTTCAGAGTGTTACTTCTTTACTGAATGGTAGATTGTATTCATTTTTTGTATGAGCCTGCAGAAGTTAAACCGCGTAAGAATATTTCACCAAGCTTGTTATGGTTACCTCCTAACCTCTGTGCTTATGCATGATCTGGTGATGAAACAGAATGTTGCTACTTGGAGGATGTCCTGTGAGTCATCACAGGAAGCTTTTGGAAATACAAACGTGTTGTCTCCTCTCCTCTCTGGAGGATAGTCAGATGCACTGTCAGTCATATTATAGTTGAGAAGTAGTTAAGGAGCTCCAGAGAGCAAGAGGAGCGGGCCTGCGATACGGAGAAATGTTGACTACACTGTGTCACTGTTATTGTCTGCAGAAACAACTACAAAGACTACTCGTTGGAGTCCAGACTGCACTTCAGGATGCAGGCGGCACTTCATCTCTGGAGAAGACCTTCCTCCGAGTGACCAGAACAGGATGAGTAGGCCCCCCTCAGCTAGTGCTGTGTCTGCTATAGATTAGTCCTCTATGAAGTACACAAGTGATCTGATGAATGAGACACCAAACCAGTCTTAATTGTCAATAGTTTCTCTCATCTGAATGGTTTATTGTTAGTCTATATACATTTTTTTTCTTATGGAATGACATTCAGTAATATCTAGAAAATTCTTATATTTGCCTCTCCAAAATGAATTTCATGTTAATTTTTAGTGGGAGAGTGAAGAAGTCTTTTAAAAGACCAACAGGTACAATAAAGTAATTAGGTTTTTTTTATGTGGAAATCAATATTGTTTAAGTAGCAGATGACTGAGGTTGAGCCATTCTTAAATTTGTTGGTCAAACTCCAGAGATACTTCATTCCCTATTGCTTAAATCACAGAAGGGAGAAAAATACCACCTTCAGAATCACTTAACAGTGAACTCCCAGGAACGGAAAAAGAACTGAAGGTGTGAACTGGATTCGGGTACCGCATTTCACAGGGTTAGAGTGCTCTGTATTTGTCAAAGGTGATAAATACCAAGTGATGGAGTTCTTACTGTTCACGTTAAAGTGGTGACACTCTTGAGAGACTGTCTTATTTTTGAATGTACTTAAATCAAGTATAATAGCAAAATTTTAAAAACCCTGTATATCTAACGGGATGGAAAGTCATAATTTAAAAATTATCCTAAACTGTAGTGATAAGCCCTAAAATGTATACATTATTTTTCTTACAGGAAGCAAAATAAGTTTCTGCTGCTTTAAATGTTATGTAAAGTGTTACTAATCTTTACACTTGGAGGTTGGCGTGGTCTCAGTTTGTAACTCTCTCTAGCAATGTACCTTGACTGTGTGGATTGTCCTTTACTCAGAGAGCAGAGCCAGGGCCTGGAGCAGGAGAAGCCTGCGCTCCGTGCAGTCCCGTGCTCTGTGCAGTCCTGCTCTGCTACCAGGAGCAGCCAGTGGAGGACCTCAGGGTCCTTTCTCCTCAGGCTTCACTGTATTTTCCTTATCTGTGGAGTGGAGAAGAACAGGTGACTCCCCAGCTCTCTCTCAGTTTTATAACTGAGCGTGTACAGTAGGTCTGCATTTTCAACAGACAGGGTTAAAGTGTACTCCAGGCCGTTGCCACTGAGAATGCGCCGCGTTTGTCAGTCTCCACCTTTCCGCCACCTTCCTGTATGTGGTGCAGCTAGGGCGGGGAGGAGGGCAAGGCGCAGCAGTTGCGCTTTGCTTCTCTCCTGAAGATGAGGGTAGTACCCTGTCTCGGAGGCCTCTCAGCATTTGCAGCAAGGCCCTGGGAGGAGTCAGAAGCCCCTTGCTGTGGGTAGTGACTCCATACTGTAAAGCAGGCAGCTCACCCTTTGGGGCTCAGTTTTCTGAGTGGGGATAGCAAGGTGCCATGTGGTACGATGTATGCTGAGCGGCTACAGAGTTAAGAGTGATCTTGTAAAAATTATAGTTTTCATGTGTGGGTTACAGAAGGAACGTGAATTACTGGCTGAGCCTATAATCTCTTCCTTTGAATGAAAGAAGTATAGAAATTGAAACATCTTTAAATCTACTCCTGTACGTGGCATTGCCAGCGCCCCGGGTGAGGAGCTTGTGCCTTACCATGCCCAGCAGTCGCTTCTGTTGCTTTCTGTGAGGTACTGATTCTTGGCCTGTACCAAGGAAGTGTTTCCTGGGGAAGATGTTAATGCAGTGGAGCTAGCGTGCCACCCCACAGGGACGGGTGACAGCCCAACGCATGTGCTTAACATAGTTTACGGAACTTTTGGCACAGACACAAGAGGAAATAAATTGAGTGTCATTATATGTGTGTGATTAGTAGTGGAAAGTATGTTCAATAATTATTTTGTGTGTAACTTAGGAAAAGGCATAAATTATTTAGAACCTTGGTAGTTTTATTTTTATGGAAAAAATATCTATATTAGTGTATACACATTTTTCTGAGAAGCAGTAACTTGAGTGGATAACAAAACAAGTGCTCATATAAAATGAAACCATTTAAAGCTCAGTTGTTAAAGGACTGACTTGTTGATCAGTGACTTGGCTTTAGCTGCCTCATCAAAAAAATTCATCTGTACAACTGAAATTTTTATGTTGTTTTTATTATTACTTCCTATTTTTATAGTTTCCTGGTATTGTGGAAAATCTAGTCTGCAGGGGATTTCTGAGTACTGTAATAGCATTTGTGCTATGAATATTGATGTCTGTTGGTAGGGTCGACACAGTGCCAGCACCGTTTCTTGTGACATCAGCTCTCCCTGCACTTGGGCTGCTCTGTGCAGAGTGTGCACTGAGGTGACCATACCTCACCGGATCTGTCCAGGGGCCTGGGTGATGGGTTGGGTTGCTGGTGTGTCTGGCAGTGCAATTTATGCAGTTCCTGGGATAGTTGCCTTAATTTATTTTTCAGTAGAGAATCCCTGTTCTGATAGAGGTCTGCGAATGTCGGTGAAGGTCACATTCTGTGGGTGGGGAGGAGGCAGGAAGGTGGGTGCGGAAGCTCTCGCTGGACAGTGGAGGAAAGGAATATCGCCTTTCTGCCAGCACTGAACTGAGCCAGGACTCAGCGCCCTGGGGGAGCAGGTGCACGGCCACCAGCCAGTCCCCGGCTCTCATGGCTGGGATTTTGAGATGGGGCCTTCCCCAGTGCTGTGTCAGCTCTTGCTATGTGTTTCTGTTTTTGATGTCTGTGGATATGACAAGATCCCAAGTTTTATAGGAAAAATAATTGATTATCTCTTCCATTACCTAACCCTAAAGGGTTTAGCTCAAGGATGGAGCACTTGCCTCTCAGGCCTGAGGCCCTGGGTTGATCCCGAGCACTGACAACAAGCACACCTTGCCAGAGGCCGACAGAGGCTGCAGGCAGACGAGTTCCAGGTTAGCCAGCACGAGGCAGAGTGTTCATCTTGGCACAGCCTAGCAGTTCTGCCAACTTGGGTTGGGCAGGCTTAGTGGAAAGGTGTGGTTGTTGCTCCTACCAGGGTGCGGGCCAGGTGAATGTGAGACCCCTCCAGGATTGGTTGCTAAGAGCCTCAGTCAGTCAGAGTGATGCCCAAAGGAGGGAATGCTCCCTTCAAACCAGCATGAGTGCTGCTGCTTCGGCCGCTGCACATGTGGGGCGCAAGTGGTAAAGCTCGGGTGACCCCGCGTCTCACCCATCCCTGTGGAGCACAGCTGTTGGCCCCAGTGGATGGCAGACATATCCACCTTGGACAGCGAAAGTAATCGTGAACGCAGATCTTTGTGACATTCTGATCTCCTCATGTTAGTTCTCCATTGACTTACTTTTTGCTATTTTTTTCCCCCTAGATGCACTATTTATAAATTTTAAGCTCAGATACACTTACTTGAAATGATTTTGAGGTTCATCAGGCCTGGCATGGATCTTAGGAAATAGCTTTGACGTTTCAAGAGTCTAGACAGTGTTGGTTCTCTTTCTGACGTGTTCTGTTCAGCATAGTGCCATGTGCCCCTGTGGCCCTAGGCTAGGGAGGGAACGTGAGGAGATGGTGATGCCTAGGCCTCCGTCTTCGTGTGCACCGTGGGGCTCCAGGGTCCGGCATCCCAGTGTCCTGGTGTTGACCCGCAGTCTGTTGCCATGAGTTGAGTTTCCAGCATCTGCTTGTGAAGTTCACCCTTTCTGTTTAAGTGCCCTTGAACTTCCATACTGTCACGTTCATTCTGTGGATGGGCAAGCTTACTGGCATGTTTACTTGTTTTTTGGTACCAGGAATTGAACTCAGGACTTTTTGCACTTGCCTGGCCCCCACAGGAATGTTTAAACGTTAACTGTACCCTCTTCTTCCCTCACTAATCTCCTTGTATACCACACCCAAAATCCTTACTTTGGTGATGGCCATTTACTCTGATTTTCTAGACTACACATTGCTTGCTTTTTCACAAATTACAGTTGTTAGGATGATAGAAGAGTGATTCACTTGTGAACGGTTAAATTTCATTGATTACAATAAAAACTTCTAAAATAATATTCTTAGAAACTAGTAAAATGTTTTGGTTCCTTTATCAATGTTTCAATGTTAAATCTCAGCTCAATATTCCTGTTCAGTGATTTTTAGACACAACTTGTCTACTTAGAGAATGTAGCAGATTATTTATTCAAAGTTACTTTGTGCCCTTTGCTGCTTATCATTCTTTTAAAATGTGGTATTTAAATATACATAAGTGCATAAATATACCGAAGGCATACTGTGCTTTAATCTTTTTAGACATATCTTGATTAGATACACATATTGATCCATTTATAAATGCACACAAGACAATTTACTGGCATTAAATAGACCCCATGTTACGCTGTTCCTTCGGGAATGTAGGCTTTTGTCAGCTTCTCCTTTCCCCAGTCCAGGGAATGTTTTTCTTTTTGAAGTACCACATTGCTTGCTGCGAACCCTGTTCCCTTCCCTTGTTGGAAGCTTTGTCTTCCAACTGTTAAGTGCAGTTCCTTGGGAATGTTAAACTTGAAATGTAGCAACAAGGGCACTTCAGACTTGGTTATCAGGAAAAACGTCTTCTGTGTTGAGCGGTTCTATGAGGTCTTAATAGTAGACCCTCTTAAAAAGGGATGGGTGGAATTCATTCCAGGCCGTGTATAAAACTCTTCACTGCAGAAAGGGACGAGGTTGTAGCTTGTCTGCATGTTGAGATGGCTAAGCAGGTCTTAGCCTACACCAGTGCTGGTGACATGCTGCAGCTGGCTGCAGCCAGCAGAGAAAACTCTAAAAGGTTCGCCATCGCTGAAACCAGCCAGGAGGGTGCATGGACTGCGCTTCTGAGGAAGTGTGAGCGCTGTGTCTTCCTGTGCGCACCCACGACGGGTGCTTAGCTTGTAGCAGTGCAGAGCAAAGCAGGTGCCTCCCTGTATTTAACTCGAAAGAGCGCCCCCAGATTACATATTTGGAGGGAAAAACCAAGGTACGCTAATCCCACACTTTACTGTGTAAAATGGCTGAATATTAATGCATAGTACACCTTGTATGCTAATCCAAGTGATCTTAAAAACATGTAATTTAAATGATGGATTTATGAGTTTTCTGGCCTATTCCACTGTGGGCTTTTCTTTTATTGGTACTTAAAGTTTTCTAGTTTTAATTATTGGTTTTTTTTTGGGTACCATTTGAGGAAATAATAAAAGAAAAAAGTTGGTCTTAGTGTAACAGAACTGATAGCCAGAGAAATCGAATAAATGGACATACTAAAGAAAATTACTATTCCAGTTTTTTTCTTCCACTTCCCCCCACACTGGGGATTGAACTCAGGATCTTGCATTTGCTAGGCAGGTGCTTATGCCACTGAGCTATCTCCCTGGCTCTTACTGTTTCACTTTAAAGGAATAATGTTATTTTGAAATTTGAAAGTATGACACTTTCCGCCTTGGCCAGTGTACGTTTTAATTCATTCATATCTTTAATGGCACCAAGTGTCCAGTTAACAGTTTGAATGATAGTAAAGTAAGTGATTTTTAAAAAATTTTCCATGTTACTTTTCTACCTGAAGTGATTTATTCTTCATGGCGGACAGTTGCTTTGTGTAGAATATGTATTTTCTTTTTAAATTTACATGCAAAGAGAGATAATGGTAAACATTAAGTCTCAGGTTGGTGTAGGTGGAAGGGCCCCAGGGGAGCAGCATGTCAGCTCTGTTTGGCCGAGATTTGCAGAAGGATGACGCGTGGGTGTCACTGGTATGTGCTGTCCGGAAAAGTTATTTAATTCTCAGCAATATGTTGCATTCTTATCTTTTGGAAATTCTGTACTTAGTTTATTCTTAATTTTTCACTTTCACTTTGCTGACTGGTAGTAACAGCTGAATGAACACCAACTGATTCATTTATATATTAATATTTTAAAATATCTTTTTCAGATATTCAAAGAACGATTAAATTTTTGATGCAAGTTACTGAATTGTATATAAAGGCAAATGTATATATTTAATAAGTGAGAATTATTATTTTATTACTGAAGTTTGTTTCCAAAGCAAATTTATTTTGTAGGTATTCACTTAGAAAACTTTGTCTCAAAAACAGGGCACGAACCCTGTCTTGTGATGTGGCCACCCCAAAGCCCGTGATGTTAATGCCACATGTGGGAGGATTGTAAAATTGTGTGGTGACATTTGCTTTTGCTGTTGTCTGGATAAAACAAAATTAAGTTGGAGGCCACTGTAATTTCTGAGTGTGAGGCGTCTGCTGTGTCATCAGGGCCACCTGTTTGCGTCATGGCTCAGTGTTCTGTTACTATGATTTGTGCGTCTTATCTCTTTTCTCACTACATTTGATATTGATCTCTTATCTTTCCCATTTTCAGTAGTCACAGTTTTATAGAGCAAAAATATTTTTAGAAATTGAGGATGTGTGGGTTCTGTATGAAGCGTATGTGTCAGTAACATCCATCTGCTGATCAAATAGGCAGTGGTTATGGTACAAGACAGTGAAATAGATCGCAGGGATGAAAGCATCTTATCAATACAAATCAAGAAGAAAGAAGAAAACTGAACTTGTGATGTCTTTAATATAAAAATTGTGTTTCCAGCGAATCTCTTTGGTGACTTTGTGTTAATGTTGTCACCTATGCCTTCTAAGTTCATGCTGACATAAGCTCTAAATCTTCAACATGAATGTAATTTTTCCTGTATCCTATTTTTATTGTTTATATGTTTTTGGAAACAGATGTGATCTTAGAAATTGTATTTGGAGTACAAATAAATCATCCCAGTGTGGAAGTCAACATGTTTTCTGTTTCATTTCCTGGCATTACAGAATACTTTGCATTATTAAATACAGGCTTAAGTTGCCAGAATTTTTTCAGGTGTCTGTATTTTCATATGGCTATAAACAGTTTACCTACAACTCTAATTGAATTTTATTTAAATAAATGACATTTGATGGAATCATGTAAAGCTGTGTGCAGCATCTTTTTTGCTGGTTTTTGTCATGTCATATAAAATTAAGTTTTTGTTGCTAAGCCTTCCTGCCTCACCTGAGCTGGGAGTTGGGAAAGGTCTTCTTTGTGCTGTGTTCTTGGCTGAGATTTGAGTATGAAGAGATAAATGGATGGTTCGCTTGTGGGGGTGGGGGTGGGGGTGAGGAGTGGGGGGGTGCCGTCTCAGTCATCATTTTAGAATCTGTTTAAATTAGCTACCACTGTGTCGGCCTGGAGGCATCTCTACCATTCAGCACCCAAGGAACCCGCATGGCTCTGGGAATCAAGAGGTCTGTGTTGAAGGCCAGCGGCTGGGCCACAGCACGCTGCCACTTGCCCTCTCTGAGCCTTGCCAACACCTCTGTACAATGGGGACAGCTCTTGTACATCACTTAGCTCTAAGGGTTCTTGGGAGAAAGGTCTGCAGAAGCCACAGTGGACTGATGTAAACTGTAGGATTGCGGTTTGCAATGCAGAAAGCAGTTCCCATGGTAGGGTTCAGCCACGCCCCTCCAGCCAGTGATGGCAGAGGCTGAGAAAGGCCGTCCAGCTGTGCGGTAGGAAGAGGCGGAAGTGGGTGGGTGTGGTGGGCACAGTCTTTGGCTCATCCCACTTGGCCCAGGCCCCCTTCTTTCCTCCTTGTCCTCTTCATCTTTGGGGTGGAGAGCTTGGTGGGTCTGTGTCTATATTCATCACAACTTTTGGAAATACTCAGCTTGAACTCATTACACCACAAAGACTTACCGAGTGTTTGCTGAGAAGCTGAAGAGCATCATGTGGAGTCAGGGTGTAAGAAAGTGGGAGAGGCCCAGAAGAATCTTGGTGCATGTTGGGAGATCTTTGGTGACCGGAGCACATTTCTTCTCTCCCTCTTTGTATGTGTGTGGCTGCTGAGCGCGGGTCTCAGGAACAGAGGCTTATCGGTCATGTCCCATCCATTCCAGGCCAGTGAGGAGTCCACTTCACCTCCTCCTCACCCAGGTCCTGGCCTGCAGAGAATTCGCCTGTGTAGCATGAGAGGAGGAAGGGAATAGGGTACGTGAGGAGGGTCTTGAAAGCACACGTCTCCTGTGCAGACAAATTGTAGTGTGATCTAACTTCATCTGGAGGTGGAAGTACGACCTTGGTGTCTGGGGGTGCACCAGAAGTAGCAGATAACGCCATCAGCAGTCCCCTTTGGTTATCAGACCTGGCTCACTCTACTTCCTATGCACAGAATGCTTCTCTGTCTCGAGGGCTGCCAGCTCCTGTCTGTCCTGCAAATGCCTTCCCGTCTCATCCAGGTGTGGCTCCAGATTCCTGTGTGAGCCGTGTCATTTATTCTCTGTGCAAAATGTATGTATTGTTACAATTGAGGCAGAGTAAGCACTTGCCTTCAGCGTATGCGTGAGCACAGAAGCCCACAACGCCGGCTGTGGCAATCTAGACATCCCGTACTTTGAGCCTCCCTGCTTAACAAACAATCTGCCTCGGTTAGGCTTCCATCCCATATTCCCGGGAGAAGGGTCCTCCAGATAGGTTTTGGATGATACCTAGTTTTACCTTCTGAAAGATTTTTTTTTCGTTTTATTTTTTTTGGGAGGGACTGCGAATTGAACTCAGGACCTTGCACTTGTCAGGCAGGTGCTAGTGCCGCTGAGCTACATCCCCAGCAGAGTTTTTGATTTTTATAAACTACTTGAGTCACATCTGAAGAGGCTGCCAGGAAAATTGCCCTCCTCCCTTTGTCACCTCACACGGGGCCCAAGGGGTCACTTACAGCCTCCGGAAGCCTTTCGGTGCAGTTTATTCTTCAATAGCATCTTTTTTTTTTTCTTTTTTAATAGTTCTCTTTAGTATGATTCTTGTCTTTTTGCTTCTCTGTCGTGCAGCAGATTTTATTGCACAGTATGTCTAAGACATACATTGCTTTCTTAGCAATTGTCTAAAATTCATACTGCATTAATGCTGTCTTTGGAACCAATGTTGTACTGACGTACTAGGAGAGGTGGTGGCAGCTGACGCAGCTCAGGGGCTTAAGGCTAGTTTGTGTCTCCGACACACAATGTATAGGTACGTTTTAGTTCAGCGAGGGGACACTTCCAGGCTGTGGAGGCCATGGGGACATCTGCCACTGGGAGTGATGACTGCTGCAGTGGCAGGGGAAGTTGGACAGATTGGACATGGGCTTAGCACCCAGATGCCTTTATTGTGCTATAACTTAAATACCTTCAAGTCTACTCCCTCTACATGTTTACATCTGCATTTAGTAGCTACATGGTTTTCGGTGGCCGTCATCCCCACACAGACCTGATGCTCTTATTCCTCTACAAGTTTCTTTCCTGTCCTTTCAGTCCTTATCCTAGCTCCAGGCACCAGACTAACAGACCTGTTTGTGGAGTTTTGCCTGTAATACAGCATTTGTATAAGTGGGATTGTATACATAGTCTTGGTTTCTGGATTCTTTGGCTTAGCATGTTTTTGAGATTCATCCAAAAATGACATATCCGGGGACTGGCCAGATAGCTCAGCAGACTAAAGCGCCTGCTTAGGCAGAGCACAGTAGCCAGGGTTCAGTCCCTGGTGTGCCAAGCTGGCCCTGTCCCGGGGGTGTGCTGAGAAAGCGACTAAGACCAGGCATGGTGGCATGTGCCTGTAATCCAGCGCCTGGGAGGCTGGAAATAGGAGGATCACTATGAGTCTGATCTATGTAGTGAGACCCTGAAGGCTCTGTAGACCTGTATTAAAATAATATTTTTTAAAAAATGACATATTCATAGTTCATTTTTTTCTTTGTGTTGGACTCTGTTGTATGAGTACATGGCTTCCCAGTTAGGAATGGCGACGCATTCATCATTTGATGGGTAATCATGGTGTTCTCTGGGTTTGGCTTTTATAAATAACGTCATTATAAACATTCACATAAAAGGCCTAGGAGAAAGTTGTTTTTCATGGCTAGGTAATCAGAAGTGGAATTTCTGTGTCACATGTGAGCTTTATTTGGGAAACTACTTGTCTTTAACAGGCTGTACAGTTGTATACCCTTACTGGCATCGCACGAACATTCCTCTTTATGTCCTCATCCATAGTAGGTAGCGTCATATTTTAGCCATTCCTGTATGTGTGAAATGCTGTCTGTTGGACTTCTGATATATATTTTTTGAAAAAATAAGTTATAGAAAGCCAGGTGTGGGATTGCGTGTTATAATTCATGCACTGAGTGACTACGGCAGGACGACTGCAAGTTGGGGTGCAGCTTGCGGGACTTGGCAACTTAGCAAGATCCCATCTCTGAATTTTAAAAAAATGAGTTAGGGTTAGGGACATGTCTCAGTGGCCAAAGACCCTGGCTTTAATTCCCAGTACTGAAAAAAAAGGGTATAATGCACATATATAGAAGAGTGTACAGTTTAGCGAGTTTCGTAGATTGACCACCACTATCAATTCTGGATGATTTTCATCACTTTAAACATAAACCACTTACACATTCTCGGTTAGTTGTGATTCCTTCTCCTTCTGTACCCTGATGACCACTAACATGATTTCTGTCCACCTGGACTGGCCTGTCCAGGCATTTCATATGAGTAGAACCATATAACATACATTTCAAGCAATGTTTTCAAGTTTAGGAGCGTAATGTTTTCGAGTTTTCTCCCAACTGCAGCATGGAACCATGTAACAAATACTTCATTCCTTTTTATGCTTGGATTCTGTCTGATTGTAAGACACTTCCTATATTCAGCAGTTGAGGATATTAGACTATTTCTGCTTTTCTTTTCTTCTTGCTGTTGCAAACAGTGCAGCAGGGAACCCGTGTGGCTTTCATGTGAACATATGGTTTCCGTCTCCTTGGGTATGCACCGTACCTGGACAGAAACTTCATGAGCCATAATAACACTGCATTGCACATCTTGAGGAATTGCCAGACTGTTTTCCAAAACACCTGAACGCTGTTACTTTCCCACCAGGATACGAGGGGTGCAGTGTCTCCACATTCTTCCAACACATCTTAGTTTCTGGTTTTTTATTGTAGATTTCCTCTTGAGGGTGGAATGATGTTTCAGTGTGGTTTTTGACTTACATTTCTCTAATTGTTAATTATGTGAAGCATCTTTCCATGCTTACCTGCCATTACTATTTATTTATTTATTTATTTATTTATTAGCCTTTTTGAGACAGGGTCTCACTGTGCACCTCAGGCTGGCCTTCAGCTCGCTTTGTGGCCCAGATTGGTCTCAAACTCACAATAATCCTCCTGCCCAGCCTCCCAAGTGCTGGGATGAAAGGTGTGCACCAACACACTTGGCTAGTATGTATTCTTTTTGAAAAGAAACATCTCTGTAGATCTTCCAGTCATTTGATAATTAGATCATCTTAATTGTGGACTAGTTCTTTTTCCTGGATTTTAGATGTCTATGAGGTATATGCTTTGAAAATACCCTGTCCTGTTGCATGCATTATCTTCTCATTCTCTTGCTCATATAAAGTACAGTTGATCTTTTCTTCCTTGGTTACCTGTGATTTTTAATGTCATATCTAAGAAGACACTGGCTAACCCAAGCGCCTATAAATTTATATATGTGAAGTTACAAGAGTTTTATTACAATTTTACCTCACATTTAGGTCTTTGAACTATTTTTTGTGTCATTTTTTTTTTTTTCAGAGACAGGGTCTTGCTGTAGAGGTCAGCTGGCTTTGAACTCATTTTATAGCCCACGCTAGCCTTGAACTTGTGGCAGTCCTGATGCCTCAGCCTCTGACTTCTGGGATCCCAGATGTGCGCTGTTATATCTAGCTTTGTGTTAATTCTTATACAAGCTACTGTGTAGGGTTCCAGCTTTGTTCTTTTGCATGTGACTGCCAGTTGTCCCATCACCAATTGTTGGAAAGCACAATGGCTTATTTTATTGATCTAAGTGGGTCAATCATCTAATCTAAGATGGCTGTATTCACTTTCAATGAAATGGATACGTTCTGTTCTGCTACATCTGTCCACGGTTCCAAGTTCATGTGTCAGGGTTCTACAGCTATCTTTCTCAGTCTAGGTTCCATGTTTTTGAAGGGGTAGTTTCCGTTAATCTTGGTTGGGAGAGGTATTGGCCCTCTCCTCAGACAACTGGCACCAAGGCAGTAGGGTTCGTGGAACACAAGACCTTTGAATGTTTGCTGTTGTGACCTGGTGAGCCATACACATGTGGTGAAAATTTCATTGTAAACCAGCTAAGTGGCTTCCCAGATATCTGGGGATTTGAATTTTTTCATTTATTTCAAAACTTTCGCAAGTATGAGTCTGCCAGTTGTAGTTCTGTGGTACTCAAACTTTGTTGTATTTCATTTCCATCACTGTTCTAAGCACTTGGGGAATACTGGAGAAAAAGCAAAGACTGCCTCCTTCCTGTAGCTTGGCTTCAAACACAATTACAAGACGTTAAGTGACAAATGTGGTAAGTACAATCTGTAATGGAGGGCTTGGTATCCAAGATCTCAGGGAGGCACCTGCTTCTAAATCGTGCTAGAATGTGACCACACCCATTCCTTCATTGTATTGTCTATGGTGACTTTTCCACCACAAGTGTGAGCTACTCGTGAGTAGGCTCAGCGCTCATAAACTTAAATATTAGTTTGGTCCTTTGAGGAAACACTGAGTGACCCCTGTATACTCTGTAGGTGGGGTGGCATGTGAAGTAGCAGGAAGTACAAACAAAGCTGATGGGCAAGAGCTAGGCATCAGTGGGCTTAGAGAGGGGTGGCTGGGTCAATGTGAAAAAAGGTTTTCTTTCTCCTTTATCATTAGCAACACAACATCTAAAGAAGCCATAGTTCTAAATCACAGGCAAAGAGACTGTAGCTTCCTTGGAGTGGGTTGATGACCTCCAGGTACCATACGAAGTCCAGACATTGCAGGAGGATTAAGAGTTCAAATACTTCAACAGGAGCATTCTACCTTCCTCCCTGTGATGTCGGCTACTACAGTCCCCTTCTCCTCATGATGCAACAGCGACTTCAGAGAAAGGAAATACCCGTTAATCGTGTAATGTAGGCTGGGCTTCATTTGGAGCAGCCAGCTACCGTGTTGGTGCTTGCCCACATTCTGCCTGTACTCTGTAGAAGTGCCTGTTGTTTTCCTGAATTCTTTCATCAGAGGCACAAGAGCTGGTGACGGTTAGCAACTAGTGTATTGTGGACTGCTCTGCAGTTTGGTTAGTGTAGTAGTTCTGAGCTTTCCACATCTTAAATTTTATAAATATTTCTGAGGTAAGGGGTAAAGGTGGGGAGAATGCACCATGGCCACGTTTATTTGTGTGTGTGTGTGTGTGTGTGTGTGCGCGTGCGTGTGCGGGATCTCACTACGCAACTCGGTCTCACAGTGATTCTCCTGACTTCTGCCTCCTTAGTGCTGGGATTTAGGCATGCCCCTCCATGCCTGGACTGCATGCTCAGTTCTGCTCACCCAGGGGTGGGGTTGTGTGGCACGGCATGCGGAGCCAGGGACTGATTACCTAAGCAAGCGCTTAGTCTGCTGAGCTATACTGCCAGCCCCAAGTGGGAGGATGTAGGGAGGGGCAGAGTTTCATAAGGTGCAATTGCTGTGTGCCCTCCTAGTTCTTCTAGATGAGCCATGGGTGCTTAGGCTTAGTCTACATGAACACAAGAAAAATAGTAAATCTCCACAATGTTTTTAAAAGGAAATTTATGACCATGAAGTCACTGATGGGCCATGATGTTGGGTAGAACATGGTGACAGAAGGAACACAAATTCTCAGTAACTGCCATTAAAATCCTGCATGCCCCATTTCATCATGGGTGACACATCAGTGCTAGTTCAGCAGACTCTCTTGTACTTAGAATCCGTTTTCATGCTGGTTAGTCAGATTTTGTACTGCTAAGTATCTGACACTCACGTACTAAAAGAGGGAGGAGTTTATTTGTCTGCAGAGCTCAGACCAGTGTCCACTGGCTCCAGGGCAGAAGTGGTGAAGGGCATGGCAGAGCAAAGCTGCTGAGTTCAGGGAAGCCAGGAATGGGAGCTGAGAGCAGCGCCAGGGAGGAAGGAAGGGACCAGAGGCCAGACATAGTGCCCAGGTCACCTCCACGAGCCCGAGACGCATCCGGAAGTGTCTGCTCCCGGGGGCAGCTTTTGAGCTAATCAGGTGACCTAACTGCCACAGCAGCCATTGATCAGTGTCCAAGCCACACCCCCCGGTTACTGTTTTCCTTTCCAGAGTGACTTTCTATTTCGATGCCCTCCAATAACACTGAAAGCCCAGGGGTCATTTGGTGTCTAGAAACCTTCCAAATCTGTACGAAGCATAGTTGAGTTTACCTTCTCTTGTCTTGTTTTGTCCTGAAGCTGATTTCTTGCTTTATTTGAGCAATCTCCTGCCCTCCAGAGAGCGCCACTAAGGTTAGTTCACAGGAAAGAGCCAGCAAGCTCCCCACTCCAGGTGGCCTCTAGTACCACACCACTGTCCCCATTTCTGCATGCGCCGTCCTTCACAAGCCCATCACTAAAACCCCTGAGTTTTCAGTCACTGCAGCTCTTTGGCAGCGACACCCACCCTGGGGAGAGCAGCAGACGAGGCAGGACAGGCTGTCCCTCCCAATCTTTCCTGGACGTGCTGCTGCAGCGTGATGGTGGCGCCTGTGTGAGCTGACGGGGCTGAGGCGGGCCTCGGGGTGCTGTCTGCACAAGTGAGGGGGGTTGCGGTGCTTCGCTTTGGGTCGTGCTGTGGACATTTGCTTAGAGTGTTAAGGTTCCAAACAGCTAATGGGGATTACATTAGAACTTGGCCAGTGCTCACTTGTATGGAGGTAAATCTTATTTCCACTTTTTAGCAGTTGACAGTGATGCGCGGAAGGGAAGCTGGCCATGTCCAAAGGCCACTTAGTCTCTCCTCACGCCCCTGGATTTAGACCTCCTCATGACCACAGGGCCTGTTATTTTGTTGTGCTGCTCCAAGCACCTGTCTGCTTTTTTCCTGTTCTATTTGTTTTTGTTATACTAAATTGCTCAAGTGTATGCATACAAAGGACTATGTACCTACTGAAATACAGCTACTTTATAAGAGTAGCTACTTATACAAAATAAAAAACGATGATGTAGCTATTTACAAGAAGAAATCCCGCATACTACAAGTGAGAGGTTGAGAAAAGAGTAGAACATTACACTCTTTCTTTTTTTTTCGGGGACCGGGGCTCGAACGGATGACCTTGCACTTGCCAGGCAGTCACTTGTGTCATAGAGCTGTCTCCCCAGCCCCCTAACACTGCACTCT
Source organism: Myocastor coypus (assembly GCA_004027025.1). Lineage (NCBI taxonomy): Eukaryota > Metazoa > Chordata > Mammalia > Rodentia > Myocastoridae > Myocastor > Myocastor coypus. The sequence continues at coordinate 97,058 of PVJA010001027.1, forward strand.
TGACTTAGGGAAAAGGTCCTCATGCAACAAGTCCTATCTACTGCCAATGTGTGCAGGTGTTTCTTAGTTCAGAAACTGCTGAGTGGGCCTTAAGCAGAGAAACCCATCCTCAGACAGAAGTTCAATAAAACAAGCTTTGTTACTACTTAGCTCCTCCCTTCACTCAGGGGAATGGTGGGACTAGAGAAAATTCCCAGCACTCGCCCTTCAAGGCCAGGGACTACAGCACCCAGGTCCGTGGGAGCGTGGCTCTCAGCACCTTCAGCTGCTGACGAGGGACACTGATTCTGACCGTGAGCTTGGAGCAGGCCACCAAACTCTGTTATTCCCAGGTGCTCGGGAGGACAGGCAGGCTCCTTCTGAAGGGTGGTGGCCATGGTAGGACACATTAGAATGCCCACACTCTTTTTACCTAACTACAGGGACACAGATGCAATGCTCAAACCCTAGTTTCACTGATCTTAAGTGAAGTATGTCTTTGGCTTTCTCTTTTTTGTTCTCCAGGGCCTTCATACAAACCATATCCCCAGTTATTTATTTGTTTGTTTTATTTTACATGTTTGCTGCAGGGCCTTGCTATGTAGCTCAGACTCATAGTGATCCTCCTGTCTCAGCCTCTGCAGTGCTAGAATTATAGGTCTGCACCACCATGCCTGGTTTCAGGGCCTGCATGGCATGTGGTACTGGCGACTGAACTCAGGACCTTGCGCTTGCCCAGCCAGGCTCTTATGCCACCAAGCTATCTCCCCAGCCGGTCCCCAGTTACTTTTAATTCTTCAGATTTTGAGACCAGGTACAGGGTCTTGCTCTGTTGTGGAGAAGCCCCGGCAGGGCACAAATTTATGTTCCTTGTGCCTCAGCCGCCTAGAGTGCTGGGATCACAGGTGTGTATCATCCTGCCTGAAAGCAGGCTGAGGCTGGTCAATTTCAGTCAGTTCAGAGCCTAGGAAATACGACCTTATCAGGAGCATTTACTTGGAATCCCAAGATGTCACGATAGTCTGCTTCTTCCCAACTTCGTCACCAACATGAGGTGTGCACGTGTGCATTTCTGTGTGCACATGCACACAGTGTGCAGAGACAAGGTGCCTTGCACAAAAACACTCTGGCCATCTCAAGCCCGATGGGTGCTGCACGGCTTTCTTCCCTTCTCGCCCTGGCCTATTGCTACCCCCAGTTCATCTCTGGGACGGGGCTGGCCCACCAAACAGTTCCCTTTTGGTTTTAGAGCCAAAGGGCAGTGGGCCTTGGGCTGGTCAAGCCTCCCGCTGCCTTCCACACCAGCTGGGTCTGATCTAGCTGGGGAAAGTCTCCTGGCAGAACTCTTCGCACCTCTTTGAAATGCCAGTGGAGATTTGATCCGGGTGTGTGGTGGCTGCCACTGGATGTCCTGAAGGGTTGCTTTCCAGCAGTAATTTGTTTCTGTAGGGGCTTTCAGAGCTTTTGCAGTGTCCTGCAAACCTTCTGGCAAGGCATGAGCATTCAGTAGGCGTGGAAAGAGCCCAAGAATTACTGGTTTCAGGAGGCCTTTGCTGGGGCTGGGGAGATAGCTTGGCAGTCTAAGCACCTGCCTGGCAAGTGCAAGGAACCGAGTTTGATGCCTGGTGTTACATGCCCTGCAGACCCCAGAACCACAGGATTGCTGCAACAGCCCCAAAATTGGGCTTGGAGGTGTACAGCTGTAATGCCAACCCTGGGGAGGCTGAGACAGGAGGATCGCTATGAGTCTGAACTGCATATTGAGATCCTGTACCAAAAAACCCCCAAATAAATAAATTAAAATAGAGCTTTCTTGGCTTTTACTCAGCTTTGTGGACTTGAGGTTGTATTGTCTTCTGGTGGGACTGTACAAAGGGACTGTAGGAGGAAAGTCTAGAAGGCTCCTACAGGCGTGACACATGACCAACCCCTGCGCAGGGTGGGGGCGGTGTGAGTGACAATGCTGATGGGGAAAACGAATGGATTTACTGAGCAAGGTGAACAGGCTGAGTGTGCCCCAAGACACTGCTGAGGAGACAGTCATGCTCATTCTCCTGTGGCTGTTTGAATGAATATTAGTTAGGGTTCAGTAGAAGTCATATTAGATGCTTTAAGAAGAAAGATTCAATATGGGAAATTAGGTCCTTACGAAATCACGAGAAATGTTGCTAAAGTAGGTGCTAGGTGAGGCCTGGGGCGGGTCAGGAACATGAAAGTGGCTATGGTCAGGAAGGTGGAGAACTAAGTGACTGCCACACTGAGCCTTGAGTTTAAGCAACAACAACAACAACAACACGAAATACACTCAGGACATATTGTGTAGCTGCTAGTTCTAGGCTTAGGAAGTCACCTGGTCTCTAGATGTGGGACCCAGAGCCCTGCAGCAGGAAATTCTGTGCGTCCACAAACTTGCCCATAAAAACATCCTTAAGCTGTGCAAAGAGTGTCTGTGTCACTGTGTCTCCAGATGTCCTCTTGGGACATCGGGCTGAATTCACGTCTAGGCCAGAAGCAGTGAGCACACGTGAGAACTGGAGTTTAGCTTTCCAACTTCAGTGCAGGAAAGTGCATTAGTAGGAAAGTAGGTTGGCTCTGGACGCCACTGTCTAGGGCTCAGCGCATCTCCTCGGTGGGCCCTCCCCTTGGCATGAGCAGCTTGGGCTTCCACCAGCGGAGAAGAGGACGCGAGCTCCAGAGGATGAGCTTGGGCAGGGCTACCGTAATTCACGCACAGAGTTACTCAGGCTCAGGTGAGTGGGGCGGCTTGCAGGACTGTAGGAATAGGGCTGGGGTACTATCTGTCGTGACATAGCAGCTTCCAACTGGCTAGGTGGATGCCCAAAGCCTGTGGGCGGTTTCAGTCACCTCTGGTGCCTCTTTTGATCCTGGAAGTCCCTGGATTGCTTTGCACTCTGGGCATAGTTTTGAGGGAGGAGTGTGGGCAGCTGTCGGAAGGAGGGCGTTTCCTGAGGAACTTCCCTCGGGTGGTGGCCAGGGCTTGCGTCCTTGCGTGGGTGTCTGAGAGGCAGATGGGGCAATGTGCAGGACACACACACAAAATGCGTGTGTGGTGCAGGGCGGCGTGAGGGCCTGATGCGCCCACTACTGGGAGATGTTATGGATCGCCTTCTTCTGGAACTTTTTCCCTTGCTGGCAGATCCTGGCCCAGAGCATCGGACAGGCAGTCACGTGACTGGAGCAGGAGGGTAGCATCATGCAATCATGAAGCTTCCAGGCTTGCTTTTAAATCTCTTGCAGCTTCTGATTTTCATGAGGCAGAAGCCCAAATGTCTCCAAGGGTTTGCTGGATCCAGACCCCGCCTAAGCCTGACCTGGATTCTTCTTCCGCTTTCCTCCTCGTTAGGTCCCACTCGTGCTCACCTTCTTGCCACGTCTTTGCACCAACTTGGCTTCACAGCCGCGGGCTCACTGCTTGCTGCTGCGGCGGTTAACAGTGGTCTGTCAACTTGAGGAGGCACCGCTCAGCCGGTTAGCGAAGCACGGTGCTGCGTGTGTCTGTGGAGGAGCGAGGCGTAGAGCGGCGAGCACAGAAGTGCCCCGGATGTGGTGGTGGCAGATGAGTAGGCTGAGAGCCTGGAGGGGATCGGAAGGGAAAGGAAATGCGCTTCTGTCCCAGCAGAGAACAGGCGCGGCCTTTGGCAGTGCACGTGGGTCTCCATTCCTTCTGCATCCCCCTGCAAGGCGTACTGGGGACTGCAGTGAGCTGCCGGGCCTGCAGCCTACAGGGGTGCTGCGTGCCTGACTCCTGGCGTCCTGCAGCTTACGTCTGCATGGCCTGAGCACCCCGGGGTCCTCCAGTTCTCTGGCATCTGATTGACCAATGTGGATCCTTGTGCTGCAGCAAGCCCGCCTGACAAACCCTCTTGCGTGGTTAAGCTGCGCTTTCTATTGCTTGTGCTCCTCTAGAGAACCCACTAATGCCCTGTGTCTGCGGCCGTCACCGCTCAGGCCTGTGCTTCACAACTTCCTCTCATCAGTGGAATTCAACTGCTAGCTCCGTAGAGGGCAGAGTGCCTTGTGATTCTTTCAACAAGAAATGGGAGAGTTGTGTAGGAGAACCTCAAAGCTGAGGAGCAGATAGAGTGAAAATTTGAATGAAAGAAGAAAGATGCCATATTTCTGGACAAAAAAGATAAAATATTGACACAGTATCAATGTTTGTGAGATCAGTTTCCTACCATCACAGTTTAACAGTGGTGTGCCGATTCTAAAGTGGAGACTAAGGTAAGAGTTGAGAAATTAAGAAGGCAAGCTAAAGGTGTCTTACCCGCAAGCTGGTAAAATAGAACCTTTCGAAAATTGGAAAGGTTTGGTGTTTGCAAAAGAAGTACTAGGACATGGAACAGATTAGAGAGCTCCGGGGCCAGTCACCATGTAAAGCATAATTTAAAGCATCTGTGGGAGGCAGACGGCACTCATTGCTGGAAGGTCAGTCATTAAGCAAAAGTTGGACACTCTCCTCCAATATATTCAAGAGCATTAAAAACGTAGGTCCAGGGCTGGTGAGATGGCTCACTGGACTAAGTGCCTGCTTAAGCAAGCACAGGGACTGGGGCTTTATCCCTGGCACCACATGCCACACCAGCCAGGAGTCTGGGTGTGGTGGCGCATGCCTGCAATCCCAGTGCTGGAGAGGCCAAAACAGGAGGATCACAACAAGTCTGAGCTGTGTAGTGAGACACTATACCAAATGCATTAAAAGAAAAAAACAATAAAAGATAACATGGGTGTACAGGGAAACTTGGACATGAACATTTATAACAGTCTTATTCTAATAGTCAAAAAGTAAAACAAATCCAAAAGTTCATGAACTAATCAATGAACGAATTGTAGTATATTGGCAGAGGGGAAAGCTACTCAGATAAAAGCATGAAGCTCTGATTCACACTGTAAGGTGGATGAGTATTGATGACATGTGAACTACATGAAGCCAACTTTGAAAAGATATCGCATCCTATATGACTTAATATGTGGCCAGGCTTCTGTCATTACCCTTGTCTTGGTCTGCTTATGTTGCTATAAGAAAATACTGGAGGTCGGGCACTTTATAAAAAATGATTTTTTTTTTCTGCTTTGAAAGAATCACTTACTGCTTACTATAATGATCTGTCCTTTTATGAAGAATGCAAATAATGCCTGCATGAAAGGGAAGACTTCAGAAGAACTGGAATTCCTACCACGAAAAGGCTTCAGAAGCTTCCCATAAGTGCCTAGGCGAATACTTAAGTGACAGCCAGGAACTCTCGTATTCATCCGGGTTGTGTGTGGTATAAATTGCCTCAAATCTGGAATCAGTAGATTCCAGATAAAAGTAAAAGGTGAGTACTCACAAAAATATCAGGCTTCCCTACAAAAAAGGAGTATTTTTATATGTCAAAACATGTCACATTTAGAAATCCGGGATGACATTTTTTTATGTGGCACATAAAGTTCATAATTTTAATGTTCTAAAATTCCACTAAAGGAGAAATTCTAAGGCTGGCAGAATAATGTGCACAGAGGCACTTTATGAAGGAAGAAATGTAGACCAGCAATGCATGAAGATGAACGACAGAGCTAGAATTAATAAATAGTCCTACTGGACCAACAAGTCCTCTATTTTAAATATGAAGCAGCATTTCCACAAGCACAATTATTGAAAGTAAAACATGAATAAAAAATTATGGCTGTGTCTTGAAATAGGCCATACTCTGCTGGAGACATGTGCGCTTCATGAAAACATTTGAACATGCATGTTTCTGACCTTTTTGACTTAATTACTATAATTTATCTTGATAGAAATTTGTTTTAGAAAATAAGGATGCAAGATGCGCAATAGATATTGTGAAATGGGAAGAAACCTGAGCAAAAAGAAAGAGGAACTAGGTGGGAAAAAGACAAAGACAGGAAAATGGAAAAAACAAGACAAGACAGTTATATAGGACTAGTTTCTCTCAGCTCATTGAAAAGAAAGGTTTGTGCTACATCCTTTGGAGAATTTCTTAGACCCATATGTTGTACTCTGAGTAACTACCTTGAAGATAAGTATATGCAATGTATTAATTATTGGTATTCTGTTACTTTACGAATTGTTTTTATACTTTATTTTCCATAAAATATTTCCATAAAATAAATAAATAATACAAAAGAAATTTGTGTTAGTTTCAGAATCAATGTATGTCTCAGTTACTTTTCTTTCATTGCTGGGACAAATACCCAACACCCAAAATGAAGGGGGGAAAGGTTTATTCAGCTCACAGTTACTGGAGGTTTCAGTCCATACTCAGCTGGCTCCAAGGCAGAGAGGCACAGGGCAGAGGGCAGCAGTTCATGGTGGCAGAAGACAGCAAGAGCAAAAGGTGGGAGCAGTGGCAGGAATGGCTCCAGAGAGAAACTCTGTCTCTTAAATTGCGTTCAGGCTCTCTGCTTCAGGCGGGGTGTAGTACTCACACCCGTAATCCCAGCAGCACTCACACCCGTAATCCCAGTGGATCATGAGTTAACCACCAACTCTAGAAGTCTGTCCCCTGATTGCATGAGACTTTAGGAGGACAACTAGACACAAACCATAACAAATGTAAGGATTCTTTTTAAATTTTACATTATTGTATACTACCTATATTTCTTCTCATCGAACTAGCAGGATACATTTCCTATAAGATGTCTTAGTTACTTTTTACTCGTTGCTGGGACAAATACCCGACACTCAAAATGAAGGAAGGAAAGGTTTATTAGCTCACAGTTACTGGAGGTTTCAGTCCATACTCGGCTGGCCCACGGCTGAGTGGAGCAAGACAGAGAGCATCCAGTTCATGGCAGTGGAACAGCGACAAAATGGGGACAGAGGCAGCCAAGCCAACACGGCAGTAGGAAGCAACAGCTACAGCTCGAGTCTGTCTCTCTGTCGCTCTTTATATTACATTCAGGCTCTCTGCCTTAGGATATCCGCCCTAGACCACACTCATGGTCTCAGCCCTACTCAGACCAATAATCCCATCAATACTAAAACCCAATCCCAGGGATCATGAATCAAGTCTCAATCTATAGAAGCCACGCCCCGTGATTGCATGAGGCTTTGCGGGGACAACTAGACATAAACCTTAACATAAGAAATGCTAAAACTTGTGCGGAATGGTGGCACACAGCTGTAATCCCAGCATGGGGAGGCTGAGGCAGGAGGATCACTGCGAATTTGAGGCTGTTCTGGGCTAGAAAGTAACTTTAAGGCCAGCCTGAACTGCACCATGAGAACTTGTCTCCAAAAGACAAAATGCAAACTGAGAAATGGGGGCTGGGAAGATAGCTCAGTAGAATAAGTGCTTGCCTGGCAAGCACAGAGTCCCGAGTTCAATTCCTAGTACCAAAAAAAAGAAAGAAAAAAAGAAAAAAAAAAAAAAAAAAAAAAAAAAAAAAAAAAAAAAAAAAAAAAAAAAAAAAAAAAAAAAAAAAAAAAAAAAAAAAAAAAAAAAAAAAGAAAACTGAGAAATGAGCTGACAGGAATGTAGCTCAGTGCAAAGGTTTAATTAATCTCAGTACAAAACACAACAGTGCCTAGGGAGATAATGTGGTGGCCTAAGTGCTTGTCTGGCAAGTCAAGTGCAAGGTTGTGAGTTCAATCCCTGGTGCTGCAAAAACAAACGAACAACCCTCCACCAAACAACAATAAAATAAAACACAAAAGCAAGAAGGTTCTGGTGATACCCTAACTACATCTTCGATACACTGCCTGTATGGTTCCCATTTTTGCCTATTTGTGTTGATAGAAGAGTGTTGTGAAGATAGAGACAGTCCATAAGGGTCCTGACTTCCTGCCAGTGCAGGCCAGGAGGCCTGCAGCTGGAAGACTGTTACAAGCTGGTAGTGATTCCTGTTCTGCCACCTTTCTCTTCCGCTCCTCTTTCTCCAATGCGCCTCCCTACAAGCCCTCTTTGTTTCATAAAAAGTTGTTTTGTTTTATTTATTTGGTACAGGGTCTACTATGCAGCCTGGACTCTTAGTGATTCTCCTGCCTCAGCTTCCCTAGCCCTGGGATTGCAGGTGTGTGCCATCATGCCTGGTTTTGGTGATCAGTGTAGCCAGCGAGGCATGTAGTACTAATGATTGAACCCTGGCCCTTGCACTTGCCAGGTGGGTGCTTAGACGGCGAAGCTAGCTCCCCCCAGCTGCAGGAAAGTTACTTTGGACCCAGGAAACTTGAAGATAGTTCTGCACTGACCTCAGAGCGCTTCAGGAAAGCACAATTCCCTTTCTTTCAAGGGGACATTATGCATTTTATTTCATTTTGACCTTGTCTCATCATGAATGGGGTGCGGGGCTGTCTGGGCTACAAACAAAACCCCAAGATCTAGCCTGACAGCCTAACTCTGCACAAGTACTGCCGGGAAGACACTGGGAGCCGAAGCACGTGTGAACGTCAGCACAAAGTTTGGGGAAATCAAAAGGTGGCCTTTGCGCACCCCTAGTCCTTCTGTCTAGCTCAGGCTGTGTTAGGATAACGAGGCTGCTCTATCAGAAACAGTGCTAATTAGCGGCAGTTTCTCAGCATCTTCGGTCGGCTTCTGGAAACTAATTACTGGGAACGGGAGAATGTGAGGGAGTCCACACCCCATCGGTGTGTCGTTAACGCATCACCTCCCATAGGCGCTGAGGGGGCAGGCCACTTAATTTCCCCAAAGAGGATCTTCTGGCTTTCCCTTTCCCATCTTTTCAGTTTTCCTTTAAAAAAACAAAAAAACAACAACAAAAAAAACCCAGCTTTGTTAATTTAGGTTAAGTGGTTTGGTTGTCATGGAAACCAGTATTCCTCTCAGGCTGACTGTGTCAAAGGCATCATTAATCTGTTTTCTCCACTGCCTCTTCCTCATCCCTCTAATTGCAGCTTCCCTTCCTCCCTCCTGCCTTTCGATGACATCATTTTGGACATTTTTAGGACACCATATGGGCGCTTCAGTGCCATTTATTTTCTACTCAAATTCCTCGTGGCTGTGTTAATTGTCCTATGCCCACCCCGCTCCTCAGGGAAAATGGGGGTTTCCCAGCTGGGGCTGCAGGGTGTTTTCCAAGGTGAGCTGGGGAGTCCGGATGGCAGAGGCCTCAGGTGTGGCTGAGCTCCTGGGCTCTCCAAACCTGGTCTCTCCCCTTTGTTTGGCTCCTGAGTTTTCCTAAGTGAAAACAGACCTTTTTTTCCTTTCTTTTCTGATACACAACAGTTTGAAAACAGACTCTTAAGTAAGGGATCTGGCTGTTGTACTGGCACGCAGGCCTGGGAGAGTAAGGAGCCTCCCTTGGGCTAGCGAGGAAACAGGCAGGCTGAGAACAGGGCAGCCAGCCACCCGCTGGGACGGCCGTCCTGCTGAGGGGCTGGAGCTCGTCTAGGGCCTCGTCCTCTCAGAGCACACTCCTGCTCCTTGTGTCCTTTGCCTCACTGTCCATTTCCACGCAAACCTACCCAGTAAAAAAGAGAAGTGTGACCTGACAGTGTCACCTGCAGCTCTAGTTCATGGGGAAATTCTCGGCTAACTTGTTCCCCACAGCCAGTGGGTGAGACCCTTCCTACCCTTCATCGGGACAGGCTCCTGAGCACCATGGACCTCTGGCTGCCTGTGGACCCAGAGGAGGGCTCAGGACCTGTCCACGCTCTGCTCCCTGGCCCTTGCTGTGGCACTGTCCATTGTGTATTTTGTATGGTGCAGGATTGAATCCAGAACCTTATATATGCTTGACAAATACCTCACAGTGAAGCTGCACCCTCAGACCAAGGACGACTTTTGGGAACTATTAGTATTATCACTTAGGTTTTGGAAAAACAAGTCTCATCTCTTCCCTATTTAAAATAGCGACTGCTTTACAAAGTGGGTGGCACTTAGAAGCTTGGAGCTAATATCTGCTTACATTCTGCGAGTTGGTGACTAAGGTTTAGCTTTAGCAGTTTTTTTGAGACAGTTTTGCTATGTATTTCAGGCTGGACTTGAACTCCTGGTGATCCTCTTGCCTCAGCCTCCTGAGTGCTGGGATTACAGGCATGCACCACCATGCCTGGGCAGGCTGGCAGTCAGCTTTTGCAATTTTTTTAAGTTAAAATACACTATTGTTATCACTGGCTGTGAGGTACAAGAGGGGCTAGAATGATGTGTGGCCCTCTGGCCTAGGTCCCTAGAAGGGTAACGTAACAGAGCCCAGTGAAAACTTGCAGCAAGGATAGATTTTATCTAGGGGGCCACCGGGTCCGTAGTGCTGGAAGGGCAGCTGTCTTCGAGTAAGAGGTTTCTAAGGGTGGTGGCAGAGGAGGGAGCTGGAGGCCAACTATCCTGGGATCTGTCATCGTAGTGTGTGGTTTCTGGGCTGTTTCTTGTGTCCTCAAAGGGCTCAGTTCTTCTGGAACTGAGGGCCCCTTGGTCTGTTCTGTGACCAGGAGGGGGGCCAGTTGAGGGTGTCGGTGTATTATGAGGCTGAAAGAAGGCAGAAGGGCAGACGCCTGTGGGTGTGCCTGCCCTGCTTTTCCTTATATGGGGTGAGCAGGTCGGGTAGGTCAGCTGGCGAAGACGGGCGAGCTGACCTGAACACAAAACATTTAGCTCTAAACTGCTACCAGCGCAGAATTGGGGCTTTCTGAGTAAAACACGAATGTGATGGCTGTTTGTGGTGTGTTGACTTGATTGTATTGAAAAATGCCCCAGAACCTCTCTTCCTCCCATTGGTGGCTACTAAGTGTTGTCTCAACAGTGAATGACTAAGACAAAGCCCTCTATCAGTGTTGTTGTGCTGTGCAAATAAATTGGGAGACCACCGACTGTGCTGTCCTTCATAATTCTTTGCATATTTATTCCATTCCTTCTCCTGGCCAGCTTAATTGGTTGTCAACATTGATCCCGGGTCTTCAGAACTTTATCGTGTATAGTTCCCATGTGGCCCATATTCTAAAAATGGGGTATTTCCACAGTCATCCTCTGGAAGAAAAACAGTTATTTTTGACTCTCCCAGTTCCATAATTCTCAGGAAATAATGCTTATTGTCTCTGTTATTTTAAAGGTCATGGTGACAGGCCAGGGAGGTAGCTTAGTGGCATAAGTGCCTGCTTAGCAAGTGAAAAAGTCCTGAGTTTAATCTCTGGTACCAAAAAACAAAAACAAAAAAGTAGAAGAAGAAGAAGAAGAGGAAGAAGAAGAGGAAGAAGAAGAAGAAAAAGAAGAAGGAGGAGGAGGAGGAGGAGGAGGAGGAGGAGGAAGAAGAAGAAGAAGAAGAAGAAGAGGAAGAAGAAAAAGTCATAGTGAGTTAGAAAGGTGCAGGACAAGGCTACCTGGCCTGCCACCCGTGTACTGGATATATTAAAGGGGACCACCACAGAGAAGCTCCTGGAAAATGAATTTAATAGGACGGTGCTCAGGATATAGTGTGCTCCTTGCAAGCAAAGTGATTAGCTGGTTCTCACCTGGTCTTCCATGTAAACAAGGACTTCTTTTGTTGGGAGTGGTAAGCAGTGTGGGAACAGATGTTATTAAATCTTACTATTTGCAAAACCCTTTTGCAGCACGCATGTCATACTGCTGCGTTTTCACCGTATATTTGTTGCTGAAAATCCAGGTTCTGTTTCCTGTTAAAGGAGACGCAGTAGGACATGGAAGCCACCAGGTGTCACCACTGCAGGTAGCATTCCACCTTCCCCAACTTGCATCAGTGGGCTCATCAAGACTCTCTTGTGATGGCAAGCCACCGGGAACAGGGAGTTGCAGGGCTTATCTGTGACAGCCTTTGCAGGTTTACAAGGGCCCAGTTGTCCACAGAAGCTTGCTTCCAAGTCTCTGAATGACCACTAGTTTTTCTCTATGGCAGTGTTGGAGTAGCTCAGAAAGAAATCAGGAAAACTGTTTCATGTACAGTAGCTTTAAAAACAGTACCTAGGGGCCAGGCATCAGGGCACACATTTTATATTCCCGGCACTCAGAGAGTGGGACAGGACAATCGCCATGAGTTCCAGGGCTCTGAAATGAAGACTGTCAAAAAAGAAAAAGCCAAAACTCAGAAAACCCCAAGCAAACAAACCCTAGGAAGCAAGCTAGCCAAGGAGGTGGGTAACCTCCGCAACGAAAACGTGGGACACAGGAAGGCGACCCTAAGCCAAGCAGATCGCATCTTCTGCTCACCACTCAACCTGGTGTGCTGTTGGTGTTGTCAAGATGGAGCCATTGTAATAGATGGTACATTACACATTTGAAACAGCGGAAGCCTGTAACAAGGACTGTGAAGGACTCATCATAACGGCAAAGACTTGCTGTATACTTTTTAGACGACTTCCCTTGCTAAAGAGCAGAGGTCCAGGAAGCCAAGGGCCCTGGAAGAAACTGCTCTTCAGGTCAGCTAGTCTGTGGAAGCCTCCTCCTCTGTGGTGGAGCTCAGCTCTGAGAATGTTGTGTGCATGCAGAAGGCGGAGAGTTCGTGTTTTGTGCTTCTCACGATCTGTCCATCTGTTACCGTTTCATCTTTTTCTTCATCTTGTATCTTCCTGTTTTTTCCCATCCTGCCTCAGAGACGCTTCATCTTTGCTTAGAACTCCTAGGATCTCTCAAGATGTTTCTTGTCCCCATCATGGCAATTGGTTACAATTCCAGGACCCAGTCTCTTGATTTTTCTCATCATATTCCAGATTGTTAACAGAAGAAGTCTCTTAGTTGCTAAACATGGATAGCCAGTGAGGAGACCAGAACCTGAAGAGCACTGCGTGGGTGGGCAGCGTGGCTGGCTGCAGCCAGGGCTTCCCGCACGGCACTCGGTGAACTATTGCACCTCAGGGCATAGCGTGCAAAAGCAAGTCCATGCAGAAGAAAGTTTGAGAAATACTGCAAGCAGCTATTCTTCAGGGAGGTTGACCATATGTATGTATACATATATATACCTTGTGCATTTATGGTTCCAGTAGGCGACTGGTTAAGCTTTCTCAGCCCAGCCTCATTCACTGGCATTGATGACATCACTGATGACCCCTCCAAAGGTGATCCCCAGCTCTGGTGCCTGTGGCATGTATTTTGGGGACTGCTCCAATGCCAGAACAGCAGAGGTAGCTGGGTGAAAGGCATTTCTAGTTGTAGAGAATTTTGTGCATTCAGTGGTTCTGGGGTGGGGGTGACAAACAAATCTTTCTTTTCAGTTCTTATTTTTTGTTATAACCTTAGATGGTTTTAGTTTATTATTGTGTGCCCAGTACTATCATAAGGGTGCAATATGGCCCTTATAAATATAATTTCTGGAAGATCGTATGTAGTATTATGGGGTTTATTTTGTGTTTTTGTTATAAAGATGAAGTTGAGTTCTGGAATTATTGGGACCAGACACAAAGGGAAATTGTATGGGCTCAGTAGAGGAAAAGAAATGTTGAAAAAGTACTCGGCAAGACATACCAGGCGGTGAAGCACCAGGGTTGGAGGGGTGAGCGGCTGTGCTGTGCAGAATGTTCAGTTGTAAATTACTTCTAAGTTTAGAAAGGTTTGTAAACTTGCTTCAGGAACCATAGAAACTTCTCCTTGTTCCAATTTCACTGGCAAGAAAAAAGGAATATATAGAAGTGTTTATTTATTTATTTATTTATTTTTGCCTTTTTGAGATAGGGTCTTGTTGTGCAGTTCAGGCTGACCTTGAGCTCACTTTTGTAGTCCAGGCTGGTCTCGAACTCACACCAATCCTCCTGCCTCAGCCTCTCAAGTGCTGGATTACAGGTGTGTACCACCACATCCGGCTAGAAGTGTTTAGATTTTACTTGTTTTGTTTTGTTTTTGTATTTTAGGGAAGGGTCTACAGGGTGCTCAGGGTCTCACTACTGGATCAGACTCACAGTGATCCACCTATTTACAGCCTCATAAGAGCTGGAATTACAGGTGTGAGCCACCAAATCCAGTCTCCATTGCCCTCTCAGCATGCCTGGGGGCAGCAGGCCCAGGGATCAAACCCCTGACCCCTGTGTCTACTTACAGGAGCTTTAATTGTCTGAGCCATTTGGCCAGCCCTTAGAAATGTTTAGATTCTGAAAAAAAAAAAAGAAAGGAAGAAAAGAGACCTAAGCCAAAACCCAAGGCTATTAGATGTATAAAGCTATTAAGCAGTATATCTATCTTGATCAAGTGAACTTATTTTATGGAAGTTTCTAGAAGTTAATATCTACTACTTAGACAATATTAGAAATATAGCACTAGATCACTGCAAAGTAATTGCTTAGTGAAGTGGGATCAAAGCAATAGTCACTGAAAGGTTTTGTAGAAATCTCAAGACAAGCCTGAGTTCATAATATATATTACTTTTTCATTTCCACAAACATCCCTGGAATAATCATGGATACACCAAGCTACTTGGCATTTTACATATATTTTAAATGGGAAAAACATTTATCTCTAACATGGGCTTAGGAAATTATGATATGTTCCTATAAAGGTATTATATAATCATTACAAAGAATAGAGTAAATTCATACCAAAAGATGGTTTTCAAGTTAGTCATAAAAGGGTTCCAAAGCAGTCTTTAGGGAATGATTTAGTTTTGTGAAGCAAAGCATCTTCAGTGTCTGTTTTGTTAGAATCGATTAAACACAGAGACCCAAGGCCATCTGAAGACACGTTTGGCCCAGCTGCCATGGAAGGTGCCACGCGGGAGGCCCAGCCCACCCGCAGGGGGGGGGGGCAGGTGGTCCAGGCCAGCAGAAGTCCTTGGGACGGAGCTGACGCTGGAGGGATCACACATGGGAGTGCTGGAGCCGCCTCGCCTGGGAGCCTCAGACTTCCAGTGGCTGTGTGTGTCCCAGGCCAACTTGGCAAACTTCTGGTCACATTCCTGTTACTCTAGTCACCACACTCAAGGAGACCCACACTTGGTGTCCAGCTGTAGTCTTTTCTAAACCGGGTACAACTTACCAACCAAGGGTCAACGTCATCATCCGGTGATGCTCTTTCCTACGAGAGCTGACATTTTTGTTGCTGAGCAACCCAGAACTGGGGTGAAGCTGAGAGGGACACCCAGCCCTTAGATACACATGATGGCGATGTGATGAGCCAGAGACCTAAAGAGAGGGCAGTGCTGTCTGCAGCTTGCACTTTCCCCCATGGAGCCAAACTGCCGAGCGATTTTATTGTGTGCCTAAGAGAACAGACAAGAGCATTGAAGACAGTCAGAAAGGGCTTTTGACTCTTCACCCACGGTGTTTGTTCTACTGATCTTCTCTACTCCCTCTAGATCTTTCCATTTGTGCTTGTGGACACAAGTCACTTTCTTGCATTGTTTTCTCTTTGCTCTTGCAGTGATTTAGTTCGAAGTCTGTTTCCTCATCAGAGGTTGGTAGCCCTGGCCATGCCCAGGGTGATGCTGGGAAGACGGTGGTCTTAGCGAGCTTAGCTATGACTCAGTTTCCCTGCCCTGCCAGACTCCCTAGCTCTGCTGGCATCAGGCTCTGTGCTACACTAGCTGCCTGACTGCATGATTGTCTTCATGATGTTATAGGCCACGAACTGCTCCATAATCCCTCTGAGCCCTCGTGCAGGCACGCTCCTTGAGGTCTTTCTTTGCAGTTTGTCTTGACCCCAAGAGAGCTTCTCTCAGCTCTCCTCTTCCCTGGTTTTCTTTGTTAACCTGCCACTTGGTGGTCTACAGTTTAACTCTTGCTCTCGTAAGGCTCCCAGCCTCCTCCTCTTTGATAAAGTATCTACGGTTTTCATCAGTGCCCTTGGACTCAGACTTCCCTGCATTCTATTTCCAATAGCATCGTTCTTTTGAAGAGAGATTCAAAAATTTCTGTTACGTCTTGTCTTAACTTTGGGAAAAGCTTTTCTGTGACTGGCCCAGAGCTTAGTGCAGGGACACTGGCCCACTTCTCTCAGGGCCACACTTCCGCTCCACGGGCTGGGGCTATGTGGGGAGTAGCCGTGGCCTTGCCAGCTTACCTTTCCTCAAGTGGTTTCTCTGTCTGCAAGTGAACTGGAAAGGGAGTGGTTTTTAGGTGAGACAGAAGAAAGAGTGACAGGTAGAAAGAAGAAAAGGAAGTAATTTAAAAATTTTTCTTAAAAGAAAAGTCACCATAGCTTCCAGACACAAGAGGTACACAAAGTTAAAGAGCCTTCTTCCATTCCAGGAAACTCACTCAGAAATTCCAAAATGTCTTAGAGATAAAATAATCCTGTAAATTGGGCCCGGGGCCCAGGTTTTGCCCCTATAAATTGCTCTTCCTCCTACAGATCCCCATCCTTGAGGAAGCAGCCCCATGCCTTGGGCAGCTTGTGTCAGCTTCCTGCACCTGTAAGTGGTTTGCATTCTAACTCAGCCCAGCAAGTGGGCGGCACAACCCAGAGCGGGGGCACTCGTGTTGCACCCCGGCAAGCGGGTGGTCCAGCTCAGAGCAGGGGCACGCATCCAGCATCCCAGCAAGTGGGTGGCCCAGCCCAGGTTAGGGGGGATGCATCCCGCAGCCCGGCAAGCGGGTGGTCCAGCCCAGAGTGAGCACACACATTATGCACCCCAAGAGCACACAAACATTTCCGGCTCCAGCCCACAGTGCAGCTCACGCTGCAGTGCCCACGGCCCCTTGTGAGTGTGGACATTTTGCTCCTGCTAACATATACCAACTGCAAGTTAGAATTACGAACCTTATGTACTACAAACATGTACTAATAAGTAGTTTTTTTCTGTGTTTCCTACTGATGTGTCCTAAAAATTGTCTTTTTTGTGTTGATTCTTGGTCGGTGGATGGGGTGAGTTGAGGTCCCCATTTTCTCCTTAGGGAGCTTCTTCAGACCCTGTCTGGTGACACATCCATGTACTCACCTATGTCCAGATAGCTGCTGAGTAGAGGCTCAAGTAAGACAGCATGAGTCTGACCCGGAATGGAGCTTCTGGGACAAGCAGTGCCGGCCTGGCCATCCTGGGGGTTCTACTGGGGGATGAGGGGTTCTGCCCCAGAGTGGCTTCCCTGAAGTGGGTGATCTACGTTCCTGGTTGCACCATCACGCTGAGCTGTGAGTGGGTGACATTATCCATCCTTAATGTTCCTATGGAATTTTAGTGGATTAAACAACAACAACAACAACAATAACAAGGAAAACAAAACAAAACAGAAAACCAAGCCACTTCCTAGTAGCTGTAGGTGCCGAGTTGGGCACCGTAGGAAAGCACTCCACCACTGAACTGTACCCATGGCCTGACTTAAATATTCTTATTTTGCTTGTCTGTATTTTTGGCATTAAGATTTTTTTTTTTTTTAAAGTGGAAAAATGCTTAGTAAAAGAAGCAAATTAAAGCAAATCATTCTTCACTTGTTGGCTGGGAAGAAAGGGTTAGCACAGCTTGCAAATGACTGAGAGTGAGCGAAGGCCTGGAAGGACGATGGCTTGGTCCCATCTCATTAGAAACGTGGGAGTGAAAGCTCTCTCCGCAGACACTCGCGGCGTGTACGGGCGGGATGGACAGGCGTCCCTTCTGTAGCATTCCTGCCTTGACGGGATATTCCTGGTCTGTCTAGAACTGGTCGGGCTACACAGGCCAGGCAGCCATGGATTCACGGGCGTAGCTGTCTGGGCAAAGTCGCACAGGCCCGGTACCTACATGCACAGGCTTTACAGCAAACAACTTCCTTTGGGAAAGCGATTATTGCTAATGTTAACTTTGCCTAAGGAGTAAGAGATGATCTGTAAAACTGTGTTGGAAATCTTGGGCTATAATAGTGCAGCAAAGAAAGACAAAATCAAATCTGACCTTTGCCGGAATTGCCCAGTTTGTCAAACAGAGCCACCAAAAATTGTTAACTGCACCCTTTGTCTTGTGCTCCACTTGGTCTTCTGAACAAAGTGAGAGGCACACAGGCCTCGTGCCCCTCGCCAAGGACAGCACTTTAATGGGCTTCGGGAATGGAAGCCGCTGGCTCCTGGGTGTGCTTACCCACCACCTACTATCGCCATGACCACTTCTCCAGCTAAGATGCCGAGGGACCTATGCCAGTGCAACCCTTGCGCCCATCCACAAGAATGGGAATTGCAGCTGCTTTCCCTTGTATGGGAAGCACTGGTCTTATTTTTAGTTTTTAAATATATTTCATTGTTGTACAGTCTCACTATGCAGCTCAGATTCATGGTGATCCGCCTGCTCTCTGTGGCCAGCTCAGCCCATCCTGGCACAGCATGTGGTGCTGGGGATCGAACCATGGTCCCTGTGCTTGCTTGAGCAGATGCTTCAATCTGCTGTGCTGTCTCATTGGCCCACATTGGTCTTAGTGATAGAATTATTCTGTGTGAAAAAAGTCAACAGCTCTTGATGTACTAACATGTTGTGTTCAAGAGTTGCTTAGGCCATTCAGTTGGACTCACGGAGCACATCTTCCCACAGGAACAGTGCTCTAATTGCTGAAAAGTCAGCTGCGAGAGTTTTAATGGTACTTGAGTCATTTGCTCATTTGCTCCTGTGTCATAATGGATCTTATATTTGGAATCTAAAATTTCAGTGACATACGGCATGTGAATAGTGAAAGGGAATGTCACAGGCAGAGGCTCTTCCTCCTTTGGTGCTGTCCACACCCCAAGAAAAAGCAGAAGAGGGTGAATGATAGAGCAGCAACATTACCCCGCATAGGATAGGCACTTTCCGTTCTAGCCATTGTGCTAACCACCTTCAGTGGAGCTTCTCACATAATTTCTATGAATCCTCTTGTTCTCTTTATGCACAAGCAGAGAAAACATTGAGGGTCCCAGCCCTCCAGCTGCTAAGAGGCCTGAGGTGTCTGGTCACGCTTCTCAGCTGCGGTCTGAGGCCAGTGTGTCAATCAAATATTATTTCCTTGGTAAGAATCTCCTTATCTGTCCCCTCTTACCCTCAGACAAGCTTAGTTGTCATTATTATTATTATTATTATTATTAATTATTATTATTATTGTATTTTAGGGCAGGATCTATAAGGCATTCAGGGTCTCACTACTGGATCATATTCAGAGTGATCTCCCTATTTACAGCTTCCCAAGAGCTGGGATTATAGGTGCGTGCCACCAAGCCCAGTCGCAACTGCTGTCTCACAGAGCCCTGGAGGCAGGGCCGGTGTGGCAGGCCATGGGATTGAACCCCAGCCTTGAGTGCTTTACCCCGCTGAGCTATTTGGCCAGCCCTTAACTGTCCTTCTTTAGCTTTTCATAACCCTGAATGCTATGATATGTGTGAATATTTAATTATCGTTTCTGTGCTCTGCTAGACATGAGGAACCCGGGACTACACCGGCCTTTTCATCTTTCCCTAAATATCGAGGCCAGGCACACAGCTGGGGCTCAGTGGGTGTGTTTAAAATGCTTTAGGCAGAAATGCGAGAGAACTACTCCTCCGAGGGCAGAGAAAGAGGTCTGCACAGGAGCAGAATGGGCTGCGGCATCTCAGGGCAAAGCTGAGTTCCAGGCCTGGAAGATCCCTGGCGGAAGTCACGGCTGGGTCGAGGGTGGGGGCCGGGGTGTGTGTCGGGGCCTTTGCTTACTGGTCAAATCCTTATGACAAACTTTAGTCTGGTTGCTTTTTTTTTTGTCTTTTTGAGACAGGGTCTCGCTATGCAGTTGAGGCTAGTCCTGAGCTCACTTTTGTAGCCCAGGCTGGTCTCGAACTCGCACCAATCCTCCTGCCTCAGCCTCCCGAGTGCTAGGATTACAGGCGTGCGCCACCACGCCCGGCCTGGTTGCTTTTTTAAAAAAAGAATTTCCAAAGGGCCAAGCAGTTTGCTGCCTGTGCGATGATTCCCTATTCTATGGGTTCTTCTTGTTTGTTTTTTTGAGGTAGGGTCTCATTATGTAGCCCAGGTTAGCCTTGTGCCTGGATGACAGACAGGCCTGCACCCCCACACCCAGCTTCATTGGACGTGCGTGCGTGCGTGCGTGCGTGTGTGTGTGTGTGTGTGTGTGTGTGTGTGTGTGTGTGTGCATGTGTACTGGAAATCCAATTCAGGACCTTGTGCTTGCCAGGCAGGTACAGTACTGAGCTACATCCCTGGCCGTTTGAGGGTCGTTTGCCCACCCAGGCCTTGGTAAACCTTCAGTGATTTTTCTTTTGTCTTTGAGGTAAAGCCCTTATACAGCCACCGCGGCCCTCAGTGCCAATCTCATTTCCTCCAAGGTCCCATCTGCAGCAAGGGTCGTCCGCTCCTTGCGCCCTGTCCTCACCGTGCCTCTTCTTACCTCGCGTCTGCGCAAACTCTATTTGCCCCTTGGCTAAACCCTCAGCACTCTTAAGATCCAGAGCAACTGCTGCAACCCAGCTGACCTCCTACCCCGCGGTCCACCCTGCCTGGGTGGCGTCAGGAGAGCTTCCTGCCCGCTGCTGCCCTGTCGCTGCCATCTCGCCAGCTGTAGTACTGCGTATTGTTCAATAGGTGGCAACCTTCACAAACAGAATTCAGGGGATTCTGTTCGCTTCCCCGCGGTGGTTACCTCAGCCGGTCTTGTTCACTAATTAGAAACATTTGCTTCTTTGGAGTCGCGGGAACCTTCTCACTATTATTCTGTCTGTGAGAGGAAACAGTGTGGGCTGTTATTTAAGTGCCTCCATTCTCTAGCGCTCAGGGCTTGGAAGATCAGGAGATAGAAAACAATGCTCCTCTTCATTACGTCCCCCAAAGAAGGAGGCCGCATTACGCTGCTTTGATCAGTTTTGGTGTGTAAGCATTATTTTTTTCACTAGAAGATGATAATGCTGAAATTCGTATACAGGGATCTTTATCATTAAACTAGTGGCATGGAGGAATGGGTTTAAAGACCCAATTAGATTGCTAATTGAAAACAAAGACACTGAAGCGGTGGGAGCGCTGCGCAGATTTCTGTCTCTAGCGAACAAGAACACTTTACAGCTTTCTAAAACGGAGAAGTGGATGCCTAAGGTTTGGTGCGTAAATATTTTCTGGAATAATGACCAGGACACACAGCTAAGCCTGTTCTTTCTGAGTTTATACCTTGACTCCCATGGGCCTTGACTAAGAGCATCCGGAACATTGTGTCACCAGTTTACATTTTATTTCCTTTGGTAAGTGTTTCTTGGGTCACCCAACTTTTTTTTTTTTTTTTTTTTTTTTGGTTTGTTTGTGGAAGTACGGATTGAACTCAGGACCTTGCAGTTACCAGGCAGGCACTTGTGCCCCTGAGCCATCTCCCCAGCCCCTAGGGTCACCCAACTCCTAATGTCACTTTTCCCCCAAACTGCCTTCTCTTCTATGTACAAAACAAGTGTAGTTATCATGAGATTAAATTTAGTAAGCAACAGGAAATACCTACTTCTAAAGCTATCTTTCATTCTTAAAAGAACCACGTTGGGAAACTGTGTATTTATTTTAATGATGATGGAGCAACTGAAAAGCATTTAAAAGTCCCTCTTTTGGTCTTATTTCAGAGTCCATTGTTATGGGGTTATATCCATTCTGGGGCCAGTCTGTGGAGCTTGAGCTCTGGATGTGTTTCTTGCATTCTGGTGCTGTTCAGATGTTGTTTAAGATGTGAGCTTTGTATCACTATAGGAATAACAGATGCCCTGATGTCGCTTCCTCTGATCTCTCTCCGGATAGGTTTAAGTATTCTTTCATTTGATTCATCAGTGTAAACAACTCATTCCTTGAAGTGTTGGTGGCCGACTTGAGAAGGGATGGAGGGGATGATGCTAGAGGCCTTTAGACCACTAGCGTGTGGAGTACATTTTCAGTTCCTGCTGAACTTACCCACCGCCAAGGGCCTACTCCAGAGTTAGAAATGTATTTTTAGCTAGTTAAGAAGAAACTGCATTTTCAATTAAAAAGTTGTGCATCTGGAAGAGTTTTAGGGAAGTGTAATCCTTCTGTCTGGGACCATTGTGGTGGACATTTGCCATGTATTCTGCATTTATCTAAAGCTATGGAATGTGTAACAGTAAGAGCGAATCCTAGTGCAAACTACAGACTTCGAATGGTAACAGCAGGTTCCTTATTTGGTTCTGTACCACCAATGAGGTTCTGTCCCCAGTGCACCACTCTGGGCAGAATGTCCATACTTGGAGAGACTGCATACGTAGGGGCCGGGAGTACACAGAAAAACTACTACCTTCAGCTCAGTTTGGCTGTGCACCAATACAACTGCCCTCAAAACAACTCTACACAAGCTCAGCATCAACCAATATAGGTGAGTGAAAGAGCCAGGTGCAGTGGTATATGCTTGTCATCCCAGCTATTTAGGAGGCCAAGGCAGTAGGAGTACAAGTTCAAGACCAGCTGGACAACTTAGCAGCCTATCAAGACTCTACCTCACAATTTAAAAGAAAAGAAGGCTGGGGATATCGATCAGGGCAAAGCCCCTCGGCTCAACCCCAGGACTACCAAAGACAACAAAAGAATCTCTCTTAGGAATGAAGCTATACACCCATTATGTATGTATCTGTCTGTTAAAACAAAGAGTCAGCTCATGGTTGCGTCTTGTCAGAGATCGGCTTCCTTCGACTTGCCCTTTGGTTCTCCTCAGCACAGATTTCCATCTCTGGCACATCCCTAGGGCTCTTGACCTTGGCATTTGCTAAGGCTCATAAACATGGCTCTTGGGATGACTAAAGCTATGCAGGAGAGAACCACGAGCGTGTTTTTAGGTAAAAATTCATGTGTGAAGCCTATAAGCGATAAAGCAATGTATGGCTTTATTAACTTCCAACTTTTTTTCTGACCAAGAGGTTAAAGAGCAGTCAGAGCCAGGTCGGCCAGGAAGTGACGTCTGAGACTTACCGTTTCTGTCCTCATTCCACTCCGGATGGTGAGGGGAGATTCCCTCTGTGTCAGAACCCTAGGTCTTTGTGGACATTTCTTCTGTTTCTGCTTCTGTCCTGGGCCACCCATTCAGTTATGCTCATTTGTGCACTGATGTTTAGGCATCAAAACGATACATAGTCGAGTGGGATAAGAAATTGGTGAGAAGAATAGTAGCCTCTGTCCTGTTGCTCTGGTCCCCTGTCCTGGGCCTCCCTGAAAGCGATCATGTTCCATGGAATAGCATCTCAATAGCCCTTTTGTCATTTATTGTAATATCTTAACCAATGTGTATATTGTGGTACTTAATATTTTTCCAGTGATGGATATTGCTGTCACGGTGGTTGAGGCTTTAGGTCTTTGTCTCTCTGTCCTCTTGTCCCCTCGCCCACTCTGCTTGGTCAGCTGTGGCACTGGTCGCCATAATGTATTTCCATCCAAAGTTTGATTAGATTGGTGCTCTGCATCTACATTAACATGCCTGTTGAAGCTGCTCGTGGCAGATGCCTTATTGGATGGTTGCATCTCCTTTTTCTGGAATCTTTTAGACTTGATGTTAATGATTGCTTTATGTGTTATTTGCTTCATGTATTGTGTAGGCGCAGATGATTTTGTTTCTAAATGCCCCAACAGATTTGTCAAACATCTATTAACATTTAAAAAAAACACTCACACCAAGTACACAATACAAATCTGGAGTCCATCCCCTCCGCTTGCTCTTCTCCATACCTTTGCGCCTCTTGGGCTCCGTTCTCATTAGATTGTCAGCATGAGAGTCTTGGGAAGCTTCTCTGGACGTGAACCCAAGTTCCTGAATTTCTTTTCCTTTTCTTCCCCTGACTTTTTGAAGCCCAGCCCGTGCTTGGTGGCAAGCCTTCCGAAAGTCTGTGCAGTCTGAGCTGGCTATTTCACATCACACCTTGATTAATTAATTACGTGGGATGCTAGAACACTCTTGGCGGCCTTTTCACTTGCCAGTCCTTGATCATATAGATTCCCTCTTAAGAAGTCAGATGCCCACAGCGTGGTGACTGTAGTTAGTAATGGACTGTAGACTTGAAGTTAGCTAAGGGAGTAGATAGAATACGTGAAGTATTCTCACCACATACACATGCGCACCTGGGGTGCTATGTGAAGTGAGGAATATGTCGATTTGCTTAACTATCATAATGGTTTTCCAAGGTACACTCATACCAAAATCTCACTTCAAATATGTACATTTTTTAAAGTAATGCTGGAGATTGAACCCGGGGTCTGCACAATGGGCTACATACCCAGTCCCATTGTATTTTGAGACAGAGTCTCTGTGTTGCTAAGTTGCCCAGGCTGGGTTCCCACTTTCTTGGTGTTATGAAGTCTATATAATCCTCCAGGATTTTCTATTTATCTAAGACATTCTAAAATTCCTCGGTGACAGGCCTCAATGTGCATCTCTTACAGGTCATTGCATGTGGTCTTATGGGTTCTCCTAATACGAAGATCCATAGATTTTTGGAGATCTCTTGATTTGAAAAAATTTTAAATTTTCTTTTGTTGTTTTCTTTCTGTTTGTTCTCTGTATGTGAGCTTTTGTGAACTGGATCCTGAGCCTCAATTCTAATTTTTGATTAGAATTAAAACTCAGCTTAACTCTTAAGCTACCCAGGCTGGGCTCCAACTTTCAAATCTCCTACGTCAGTAATACAAAACAAAGGGAAAAAGAAAAGCAAAAAAACAAAAAAGAAAAACCTTGCATACTGCCATCCTCAGCTTTTTCATTTTATTTTTTCTTTATTTGAATTTTAAAATTTCAACCAGTATCAACTTCAAAGAGCTGTTTGTATTGATTCTTAATATAACACAATGCCATTCTTGTTTTATGTATGCAAAGTCTGCTCTTAACCTTAGGAATATTGAGAATTTGTATATATTGATTTTATTTTCTGTTTTTCTACATTTAGTTGTTTATTTGTTCAGTAAATTATTTCTAAATAATTTCATATTTTTGGTCTGGCGGGATGGCTCAGTGGTCTAAAGTGCCTGTTTGGGGAAGCTTGTGTGGCTTCAGGGACCGTGGTTCGAGCTCTGGCACCACATGCTGCGCCAGCCCTACCCTCAGGGCGGGCTGAGCCGGCCATAAAAAATGAGTGAATAAACAAACAAAGGTTCTGAAACAAGAAAAAAAATAATAAATAAAAAAAATAAAAAATTCATCTTTTTGACATGTTTTGCTAAGAATTATAGCTGTGCCTTACACAAATTCCCATTTGTGCAATGTTTATCTCGAATTGTTTTTACCGGAGCCATTTACAGAGAGCAAGAATGGTGGAGGGTTCCTGAGGGGAGTGGTTCGAGCTCACCTTAGGTCACTGCATTGGTTTTCTTTTTCTTTTTTTTGTAGTACTAGGGATTGAACTCAGGACCTTGTGCTTGCTAGGCAAGCACTTATTCCTCTGAGCCACTCCCCAGTCCCCCCACTGATTGGTTTTCTATGGCTACCCTAACACAGCACCACAAATCTAGTGGCTTAACACAACCCAACTTGGTTCTCTTAACAGGTCTGATGGTCAGAAACCTGAAATCAGCTTTCTAGGGACAAAACCAAGGCACAGAAGTCCACCTTCCCTCCAAAAGCTTTATGCGACAGTTGCCTCCTTACTTTTCTAGCTTCCAGAACTGCCTTGCTTTGTGCTTCAGCCTGAAGCTCTTCTGCCTCTTACTTCATCATCTTTAGCTAAGGGTTTCCGCCCTTCCTGTAGTCATACCTCCCTCTGTCTACCAAGGATGCTTCAGCTAATATTTGGGTAACCCACAATAACTGCCCCACTGCAAGGTCGCTAACCACATCTGCAAGGCTTCTGTGGCATCTGAGTTAAATTCAGCTGGATACACCTGCGAGACATTGGTTGGCTTCCATAGACATTTTGAGTCTGAGATGCCTCTTAGTCCCAAGTGGAATGATAAAAGGCAGCTGAAACATCAGTCTAGTATACAGGAAGAGGTCTGGGATACAGATGCAGCTCTGGGAGATACTGGATTGTATAGCATATTTAAAGTCAGAAATCGAATGGGCTCCCTGGGACATGAGTGTAGAGAAACACTGAGGACCTAGCCTGAAGAAATGATGAGTGGGGAGCTTGGAAAGATGAGAAGAAACCAGTAAGTCAGGCCAAGAAAGGAATAACCATCCTCGAGGTGGGAGGAAAACCAGGACAGCAGAGCTGTCGTTAACCGTGTCAGCTAAGAAGGAGGTGAGAAAGCACATAAAATTGGTAATCACCAGGCACTGGGTCCAAGCTCCAGCAGCACACAAAGAAATGGAGAGATGTTACGAAATGGAAATCATCAGTGATTTAACAAGCATGGCTCTGTGATTCGGTGTGAGCTTGAGCCTGACCTGGAGTGGGTAGCTTCGACTCCTAAGAGTGAGAAGAATGGAGGTAAAAATGAAAGGCACCTGTGTCCGAGAGGGCACCTGTGTGGGATCACAGGAAAGGAGTGCCAGCTGGAGGAAGACATGGTAGCAAGATAGTCTCTCTCTTTTTTTTTCTTACAGTACTGGGGATCAAACTTGGGACCATGCCCTATTGAACTGTGTCCCTGACCAAGGCATTCCTTCCTTCCTTCCTTCCTTCTTTCTTTCTTTCTTTCTTTCTTTCCTTCCTTCCTTCATTGTTTTCTTTCTTTCTTTCTCTCTTTCTCCTTCCTTCCTTCCTTCCTCTCATTCTTTCTTTCTTTCTCTCTCTCTTTCTTCTTCCTTCCTTCCTTCCTCTTTCTCTCTCTCTCTCTTTCTTTCTTTCTTTCTTTCTTTCTTTCTTTCTTTCTTTCTTTCTGTGTTTTAGTACAGAGTCTACAGGGTCTCACTGTACAGATCAGATGACTCATAATGGTCCTCCTGTTTTCCGCCCCCAAGTGTGGGATTACAGCCGCCATGCCCAGACTCAGTCGCCTTTCTACACAAGACATGATGCCAACCACAGTGCACAGTGTGGACAAATGCGTACCCTCAGCACAGCCCAGACTTAGGAGACTTCCATCCCCACTCATGTTCCTTCTCCCTGCTTTGCAGTGACACTTCACCTGGAACCCACGAAGTAGTTTTGTAATTCTGGATTAGCCCAGCCTATTTTAGAATTTTTTTTCTTTTTTTTTTGAGATATGTAGTGTAGGTGGAGTTTGATTTGTATTCTGACTTTTTAATTAAGAGATTTTATAATATCAAAAGTAGGAAATGTTTGTATGCTATTCTATTTCTTTAGGTAAGAATACATCTTTCCTAGAGAAGGGATCCTGAAAATTCTTTTCTAGCACTGGGCTGCATAGCAAGAGGTGAGCTGTAAAAGTTTCTTCATTATTTATACCCACTCTCTGTTCTTTGGATCTTGCCTGAGTCCCACCTACTGTTAGATTATCAGTGTCATTAGATTCTAGAGATGTACAATCTCTGCTGTGAACCGCATATAAGGATAATCTAGATTGTGCATGCCTTCTGAGAGTCTAATGCCTGATGACCTGAGGTGGAGCTGAGGCCATGCTGCTAGCACTGGGAAGCAGCTGTAAATACAGATTAACATTAGCAGAGAGGTTTGACTGCACCATGAATGTAATGTACATGAATTACCCTCAAGCTATACTCCTGTCCCAATGGTTCATGGATGAATTGTCTTCTGTGAAACTCCACTTTGGTACTAAAGAAACTAGGGACAGCCGTCTTAGAGAGTACACATTTCCCAACAGGGCAAATGAATGTAGTCACAATATTTATTATTAATTATTATTATTATTTATTTTTACAATATTTATTATTAAAGTTTCATTTTGTTCCTTATTTTAGCTCCATGCTTTAGCCCACACCTCTGTTTCCAGTTCCTCTTGAATCTCTCTGGTCCAGTTTATTCTAGAGTATACATCTCTAGTCTTTTATGCAATGGGGAGAAAACCAGTGGCCTGGCTGCAAGAAACTAAGAGAAAGGTAAAGGCTTATAGTACTGGATCATTGTCTACTTTGTTTACACTGTGCTTACACAGTTTCCTTCCTGACCTCAACTACTTTCTGCTTTTGGCTATTCCAATTTTTGAGCTTTTTCATGGTTCCATCAATGACTTGACTTTATTTATTATCATTTTTCCCTCTTTGCTTCGATGCTGGATTCTTTCCCTTTGCCTATCTATGCTGGATTGTATGTATAGGAAAGAACAAACCATGTGTAGGGGTTGGGACAGTAGCTGGCTTCAGGAATCCTCTGAGGGTCTTAGAACATATTTGCTAACTTTGGGTGGGGAAGTAC
This sequence comes from Myocastor coypus, assembly GCA_004027025.1. Classification (NCBI taxonomy): domain Eukaryota; kingdom Metazoa; phylum Chordata; class Mammalia; order Rodentia; family Myocastoridae; genus Myocastor; species Myocastor coypus. Next base: position 125,038 of record PVJA010001027.1, read on the forward strand.
TGTACTTGGAAGCCAGCTCGTACATTGGTACAGTTCTTGGTAGCTTGAATAAATGAGTTGGTCGAGGTGTCAATGGCAAGGCATTTAAATGGGAATGTGTCAGATTGGCCATGACAAAAACATCGCACCACCACCCATCCAAATCTCTACTTGTACATTAATGAAGTTATGAAATCCCACTTAGTAATCTGAAGTGAAAGTTCCTACATCAGATCTAGTATTTCAGAGAAAGTTAAGATATTGGTCACTGCATGGTTATTAATGCTTAGTAGTGTGCTGGGAGTCACAGCCCTTTCCCTCGACAAAATTTGAGAATCTTATTCATTGGATGAGGCATCAATAAAATAAATTTTGGGATAACAGCAAGAAGACTAAGTTGTGGCATAAAGTTCCATGTTGTAGGATTTTGGAGAAGGGAAGGGCACAATTTGGTCAGCCTAAAAGGCGATATCAATCAGCCATGCTTGTGAGAAAGGTTGAGAATACCAGGTGACCAGGAGGGCTTGGACAAAGCTTGAGTCTGGGAGTGGCTTGAATGAGGAGAATAAATAGTAAGGTGGTGAGACTCATGGTGGAGGAGTATTTCTTGTATTATTTAGGTCAGCTAGGTAAGGGACACGGAGATCAGGTTCTAGGCTAAAGAGTGGACTTCGTTTCCTAGTGGGTTAGTCAGCTTTGTCACTATGACAAAATGCCCCAGAAAATAAACTTTAAAAGAGGTGGAGTTCATTTTGACTTGCTGTCGCAGAGGTTTCAGGTGTGGGTGCTTGGCACTGTCGCTTTGGTCTCGAGGCAAGGCTGACCATGAAGTGGAGGCGGGAGGAGTGAGTGTCGGCCAGGAAGCACACAGGGGTGGAGGCGGATGCTCTCACTGTTGTCACGAAGCTCCTTCTCCCAAGCTCACTGAGCCAAGACTATAAATTGGTGAATCTGCTCAGGAGGTCGGAGCCCTCAAGGTCCACGCCCCCCTCACAGGCTCCACCTCTGAACGCTGCTACACATGACCCGGCCTTCAACACACAAGTTCCCGGAGGCGATCGGGCTCCAGATCCTACCCCTGACTGAGGAAAGCCTTTGGGATCCCACTGTCTCCAAAGACCAGAGAATGATAAGCTTGTTTACTGCGAGTGTATCGTGCTGCCTCACAGAGCTTCTCGTTTCATTCCATCAGGCTTATAATTCTTTCGTAGCAGAAATAAGAGTACAGTCTTTACTTTTTCAATCAGAACTTTGTGAAAAGAAAAAAAAAATCTAAGCACTTCCGATAATCCTTTTGTAAGATGAGAAAATATAATTTGCTGTTGATGCTATTATTTTTTCCTGCCTTTGTGTGCTAGTCCACTGTGAAATGAAATCCACTGCCGAAAGTATTTTCTCTTAAGAAGAATGGCCCTGAGGATCTCATCACCCCAGCCAAGCACAGGCGTCCTTACAGCCGATGGCTTCCTCAGCGTGAGGAACTTCCTTTGTTGCTCTAGCTCTCCTAGCCAAAGGGCTGCACACGGCTGAGGCCACTGTCGGCAGGCACGGCTCTGACCTTCCTGTCTTCTCTCCTTCTTCCTCTTCCTCCTCCTCCTCTTCCCCTTCCTCTTCCTCTTCCTCTCTTTCCCCTTCCCCTCCTCCTCCTTCCCAGACCCTCTCCTGCTTCCCCAAATCCCCTGCGCTCTCTGCTGTAAAGCCCAGCCCTACATTTAGACCCTGGCTTAACTCAGAGACACGGCCTTCCTTCCCGTTTGTCTTTTCTTTCCTTCTCTTTTGGTCTTATTGGACAGAAGACATCTTCATGGGCTGGGAATAGATCTTGATTTAGAAACTGGATAAGGTAAAGCAACTTTCGGCTAGAACTAAAATATTTCTATTGACTAACTTATGGAGTATGGAAGGAGATATCTTAAATTCTATATAGATTGGGTATATAATAAGAATGATTATTGTGCTACTCAAATACTGTTTAACTCATTAAAAAGTAAAGGGCAATATTTTTTTCTCCAAGTATTCATCTGTGAAACAAAATGTTATCTGGAATTGGCCTGGGCAGGAAGCATGCATGGATGTGGACGGGTGGTGCCGGGGGAAGGGCCCACATACACTGACGGGATTCTTTCATGTATATTTAACATTTCTATAATGGAAATACTGAGCGGTTGCTTTTCTAAGGTTCCTTCCTGTGCACATGAGAAGCAGGAGAGAGGTGAAGAAAACCTTTAATTGCTTGGCGTGGGAGGGATGCAGAGGGTCTGCAAGGGCCCTCAGGGGTCGAGGTGGAAAGACTTGGGGGTGGAGCTTTAGGGCTATTTGTCCTAACGGGTATTCCCTGGGGAAGGCTTGGCTCATGCGTGAAAAACAAAAGTCAAAGTTAGGGTTCACCAGGGGTTGGAAGACGGAAGTCAGGCTAGGAGGGGGCGTGACCGTCTTGGAGCCCCTCGCCACGCTGACTCGTCACCATGGTGACCCAGTGGACTTTTGCGTGGGTGCAGACCCAATAGACCTTCGGAGACTTCAAAGCCCTTCAGTAGTCTTGTTTTTGGAGACACCCTCCTGTATCATGCTAGCAACTGACGATGTATCCGAAAGAATAAATGCCTTTGGGACTGGGGAGGCAGCTTGGGGTCTAAGTGCCCACCTGGCAAGCACAGGGACCCAGGTTTGATCCCTGGTACCGCATGCTATGGTGGCTCCACGCTCAGCCGGCCACTAAAACTGGGCAGGGGGGCGCATGCCTGCAATCCCAGCACTGGGGAGGCTGAGACAGGAGGAGCACTATGAGTCAGAGCTGCATAGCGAGATCCTGCCCCAAATAAATGAATAAATACAAGATTAAAAATTAAAAATAAATAAAAAAATTTTTTTTAAAAAGGAGTAAATGTCTTTAATGTGCAAATACTGACGTGGTATAAGGCTATGTTGGTAAATGTTTTGTGAGGCCTAAAATTTGTACAGACCATTGACCAAATACATAACTGGAAGGACATGGCATCATGCCCAGAGCTCCAGGAGGGTGAAACGCCCCTAGAGGAAGGGCGTGCGACAAACGGGGCCTCTCTGTGGCTCAGACGTGGCAAGGGGGCTTCAGCTGCCAAGCCTGCCCTCGCTCCCGCCACAGCTGGTGCTGTGACACCCGTGGGCACCCCAAGGGAAGGGGCCGGCGTGCTGCTGCACGCACCTGTCCCGCAGCCTCGGCCCGCAGCTCCAGCCCCTACCGGAGGCTGCCTTTCCCTTCCGTGGCTCCCACGATGGCCCCTGTGTCCTCACGCCAGGATGGAGAGCCTGCTGGGCCAGGGAGCTGCCGAGGTGGTGGAGCTGGGGGACAGGGCCTCAGACTTAGCCGGGATAGGGGGAAACAGCCTTAGGACCCCAGCATAGGCAAGCCACGTCGTGGGACGCTTGCGTGGCTCTGCGGTCCTTGCATGCGGCACTGCGCTCGGTGCCGTGGCTCAGGCGCGCTTCCACGCCTGCATTTTACCAGCTGCCTTCTTAGGCAGCTGACCTCTCTCTTGGCAGCATGGTTCAGATAATGCAGTCTTCCCAGTGCTTGTCTTTCCCCTCCAGGAAGACTATAGGCCTTTTCATTGTTTGTTTGTTTGTTGCCTTCAAACCATTTTGTTCAATTTTGTCTAAAAACTGGAGCAAGAAAGTAGAATTTTCTTCCTAAGGCATAGAACAAAAACTGAAGTCTCACACAGTGGCCATGTGGTGTACATCCAATGCCCAGTTTACAAACTCTAATATAGAACATATTTGAAAAGACTCCCAGCTAATCCACACTGAGAATATTTATACACTTTTGGGGGGATTTTGGCAGGGGCGTTTCTTTTCCGGAACAGGTGGTGAAGTTAAATTTGTTTGGTGTGCTTGACATACTTGGAGCCTTATAGTACAAGACTGCCGGGTCTGGAATAAACAGCTCCTCTGCCTTTGTTTACGTGAGCTGGGAGTTTCTGCAGGGTGTCGAGCTTTGGTTTCTGCCCCCTGGCAGGCTGAAGAGCTTTCCTGGCCTGCACCCCTGCACCCTTCCACAGGGCTGAGAAGTTGGGGTGCTATGGGCCAGGAGGCCTCGTGAGCCTCCGGTCACTGCCTGCTATGATTCCTTCACATCCATGAAACAAAAGAAATCCACTTCATTTCAGGAGAATCTTCGAAATTACATCTAAGGGGTTCCTAACCTTTCGGTGGTCCAAAATTTTCCGGAGGGCATGAAGGGGGGGCACCTACTGGCTGGACTCCTCTTGGGCCTCCTGGCCTCCACACTGTACGGAATACATTTGTCTTTGGGCCCTCTGAAGCCGTAGTATTTTGTTAGAGCAGCCCAAGCTGATTAAGACACTGGCCATGCAAACAGGTCAGGAGGCTTCTTCCTCAGGTGGCCGTATGCCTGTATGCCTCGTTGAGCCTCAGAGATTTATTACTGATATAAAAGCATAACAAATACCAGGTGACAACTGCCCTCCTCTCCAGGAGCATTATTTGGATTTTCTGTATTTTGTTCAGTTTCTTAGTTTCCTGTAAGATAAAATTAGATTTTGCTTATAGAATGATGAGGCAGATATAATAATGCTCGTAGGGCTTTTGATATGGCACCCTCGATAACTATTCAATTAACTAATGAGTAAAATAAGATACAGGTTTTTCTGAGCCTTTGCCTTTTGTTAGGGCAGTTTTTATATTTTATTTATTTATTTTGCATTTAGTACAGGGCCTACAGGGTCTTACTACACAGATCGGACTTGTAGTGATTCTCCTGTTTTCCGCCTCCCAAGTGCTGGGATTCCAGGTGCGCACCACCACACCCAGTCTCAATCGCTGTCTCAGCACACCCCCGGGGGCTGGGCCAGCACAGCATGCTAGGGACCAAACCTCAACTCCTGCCTCTGCCTAAGCAGGTGCTTTAATCTACTGAGTTATCTGGCTGGCCCTAGGGTAGTTTTTATAAAATAAATTATTAACCGTTATATTTATTTTGTAGCTGTATTCCTAGGAGATGATACATTGTATTGCCATGGTTAAATGATAACCTTTTACATCTGTCTGGAGCTTTTCTGTTGTTATGAAGAGCTAGACTTGAGATATTTGCAAAGGATACTGGAGACCTTGTACCCTATGAGTCTTCACAATTTCTTCAGGATTTGTTTCATTTTTAAAAGACTTTTTAATTTCATTTGGTACAGGGTCTCGCTATGCAGCTTGACCTCATAGTGATCCTTCTGTTCAGCCTCCCCAGTGCTGGGATTACAGGTATTTACTACTGTGCCTGGTTTCAGTGGTTGGCATGGGATAGGGCTGGCATGGCATGTGGTACTGTGAATTGAACTTGGGTCCTTGCACTTGTCAGGCAGGTGCTTAGACCACTGAGTTCTCTTTCTGGCCAGATCTGCCTCATTTTAGCCTTTCTTAAAAAAGTCATAATTGGGGACACTAGTTTCTGGAAATTAAAAGAGGTATTGGTTGCTTAAGAATCTTGATGTCAGAAAATAGTTGCTAAAGACTTTAAGAAAGGATGGAGGCTATTTCTGAAACCCTGTGAGGTGCATCATGGCCCTCACCCGCTTGTGAGGGAAAGGAGTTCTCAGAGTCTGATAGAGCCACGCTCTGTGAAGAGCAGAATCTGACAAGCCACACGCACGAGTGGCTCTGGTTTTTACAACACATCAATTTGCAGCACCGGGAAATGCATACATCTTTCCTAAGTGTTTCTGTTTCCTTATGTTGATTATAATGTTACTGTCCATGTCCCTATGGGTCTTTTCTTTGCCCCCCCGGCGGGGCTGGGGTTCAAAGTCACGACCTTGCCCTTGCCAGGCAAGCACCTGTTCCGTGGCGCTGTCTCCCCAGCCCCTCATTTCACTATGTGTCCTGCCCGTGTCACTGACAGATTGGTGTTCATTGTGTGCCACCCTTGGTTCACAACTGCCTCATGCTCTGTGATCCATGAGAACAAGCATATACTAGTGTTGTGGTCAAAGTTCTGAAGAGAAGCAATCATATGCAGGACACATACTTTTGTAAAATTACTTGATAATAGTCACCCAAAGAGTCATATACAAGGAGTGCAGGAACTCTGTCCACCCACTAAAGACCCAAAGACTCCAGCTGAGGGCCTCGATCCCAGTATAATGTCCTACGTGAGTCCAGGTGAAGACCTAGCGCCCCTCACAGGGCTCGCATGAGTCCAACTGGAGTTCTAGAGCCCAGGACGATCTCTCATGCAGGCCTGTTTCATGGATCTGCACTGGGAAGGTTCAAAGGTCAGCGGTGGAAGCTAGAAAGTCTGTGCCAGCGGGATGAAGGATCTGCACTCACAGGCTGAGGGATGCACCGGAACCAGAACTCCCCCGAAAATACCACAGCCGTCTTCAGTGACAGCAAGTGAGGTCCTGGGCTCCTCTGATAATGAGAACAGTTGAGTCTATGTCAGGAAAGTCAGTGCAACAAGACACTGAACAGGGCACCATCTGCCCCTCCGGAGCCAGGAAGTGATGCTCAAAGTGTGGACCAGAGATCCTCCAAAGTGAACCACAGCCATCCTCAGTGACGGGAAGGTTCCGAGCTCCTCTGACAATGAGAACGGCCAGTTCATAACAGGGAAGCCAGCACGATAGGGTCCTCCAAGAGAACCAACAGCTTCTCTTCTTCCTCCCCAGTTCTGCCTCTTACGCTGCAGGCAACAGGCCTTGGGTGGGCCTCCCACCCCCGGCACCGTGCTGGTTTAGTTCACTTGGGTGCTGTATGTTGAGCACCACAGTGGGTGAGGACAACGGGATCAAGGCAGCCTCAGCAGACTTGTTTGCTCATGTGAGGAGGGGTTTGAAAAATAGCCAGCTAATCCCTGGCCTTAACTATGGGCATAAGTAGTTCACCCATGCCATCCTTCGTTATCCTCCACAAGGGCAATTTTGACCCAAGAGAGACCCAGCTGCATTTGAAAGAACTATCTGTCTCTTCTCTTTCTTCATTTTCTTTTTTTGTAAACTCTCTAAAGCAGGAAAAAACTGCTAAATCTTTACTGACCACTTCTGTTTTAATTACTTGTTGCTGAGACAAACACTCAGAGTTAAGGAAGAACTACCCAGAGTTAAAGGAGGAAAGTTTCATTGGCCTCACAGTTCCTAAAGATTTCAGTCCATGCTGGCTGGCCTCAAGGCAGAGTGGCACGGCTGAGAAGTGGTTCCTGGTGGGGAGAAGGCAGTGGGCCGCAAGGTGGCCGGGGGGGGGGGGGCTCTGCCTCTTAGCCCTTCGCACCTGTCGCATGGCGCCTCCTACACCAGGGTAGGCACCCAGCGCTACGCTTAACCAGTGGACTGGTTTAGTAATCACACAGCATTGCACAACTTCATCCCCGCATCATCCACCCTGGATCTGGCCACCTCTGAAGAGCCCGGCCCATGACTGACCACGTGGAACTTTGGGGGGAGCAGCAAGATCAAGCCAGAACAGCATCTGCAGTGTCAGCCCTAATAGTTCAATCTAATTTGCTTGCATTATCTTTTTAACTGCTCACAGTAACCTCATTATGTAGTTAATATTATTATCCATGTTTTATATACAAAGCACCTGATAGCTAAGCCTCTTTACATAATCTGTCCAGAGAAATATTAGTTTAAGTATCAGAGATGGCCTGAGTCCATGGATGACTTGAGTTCAAGATTTTAATCTTGATCTTATTCAGCACTCTTTTTTTTTTTGCAAAATTTTAAAAAATATTTATTTACTTGTTATAGGGTCTCACTATGCAGTTCAGACTCCTAGCGATCCACCTGTCTTGGCCTCCCCAGTGCTGGGATTACAGGCATACACCACCACATCTGGATCAGAGCTGGCATGGCTTGCAGTACCAGGGATCAAACTCTGGTCTTTGTGCTTGCCAGGCAGGTGTTGAGAGCACTAAGCTATCTCCCCAGTCCCTATTCAGCATCCTTGTGTGCTACCTTGTGTGTAGACTGAGCCACTGTGACCTTGGTGTATAGGACAAGTAATAATTTTCAAGGATTCCAATGTCAGAAGAGATTTCCTATCATGAGATTGGTGTTATAATGGCTAAATTAGTCTGCACGGATTGGGAATGCCAGATGCCTGCAGGTCCATGCTATTAAAATTAGCTCTGGATTTCGATAGTCAGTGAAACTCATGTTTTACTCTCTTTGCAGTTTCAGAAGGCAAAAAATCAAAATGAAAATTATTTTATTGCCAGTAAAAATCTTTTTGATGTAGTCAAAGCAAGTTATAATTTCTGGCGTTCCTTGGCTCATTAGTTCTCCCAGATGGTGCATGTAAACATGGCAGGGACTGAAAATTGCAGGAGGGCAGAAATGTAAATCAAGAAATAAGTATTCATTATAATTTGTATGACAAATGGAAATGCCATAAAGCGAAGCCGTGCCTTGCTCGATCAATTTCATCTCATTACCCTTGGGATGCTCCAGAGACCGTTTTCAGAAATAAACTCACCCATTGTTTCAAGGTCGGTTGTGGTAACAATGTTCCAGCACCCTCAGTCATGCTCAGATATGCTCCAGGCATCACAGCCACATTCCTTGGGCTCCTGGTGACGTCCAGGCTGGCCTTAGTTCTTCAGAAATGCGAAGCAAAGAGAAGAAGCGTTGGTTAGAAACTAGAGTGTCATTTGGGAAAGAGTGAGCGGCTGTCCCATCCCTCCCGTGGTGGAAGCGGGGTATCCCTCCCGTGGTACCCCTTGCGTCCTTCCAAGACCCAGGTACTCATTCTCTGTCCTGTGGAAGCACCGGTGGCTTCTGGCTCTCAGCCCAGTTCCCGAGGACATCATCCCTGAGCAGCCCATCTGCGGACTTGTCAGTCGGTGGGGCGGGGAGAATGAGGGCCCAGACCTCTGATGCCACCTCCCGCTCTCCGTCCAACTCAGGGCGACTCCTAAGGGTCATGCAGGCTCTGGAGCACCCCTCAGGGTCTGCGGAGGCCCTGCGGCAACCACACTGCAGTTCTGTTCCCAATGCAATGTTAATAGTAACTTAGCCCCAACCCATGGGCTTCGTTTAGTGTATAAGCCTGGGTTGGCTCCCTGAGGAGGAGAAAAGGCGCCAGGTCAGGAACCTGGACACCCAGAGTCCAGTGCAGGCTTTGCTAACGCTTCCCAACACTTCCCAATTAATTGAGCTCTCAGATCCTGGGAAAGTAGTCTATTTTCCCCATCTCTCAAGTTCAAAGCTTGACATGTATGCATTTTGTGCTTTTCGCAAGAGTTCGAAAGTCCATAATTTTCACCATTTTCTCAAAGGAATCTTCAGAAATTTATATATAAATTTTATAATATATAAAATATAATATACAACTTTTTGGGAGGTGTCTTTTTGAGATAGGATCTACCTATGTAGCTCAGGCTGGCCTCAAACTCACAGTGGTCCTCCTGTGTCAGCCTCTCAAGTGCTGGGATTACAGGCGTGTGCCATCACACCTGGCCACATGTATTTTTATTTTAAATTGGCATATAGTAATTGTACAAATTTATGGGACACAGTGTGTCATTTCCATGGCAGGCTATGGTGTGTGGTGGTCGCATCAGGATGATTGGCATATCTATCACCTCAAACATTATTTTTTATGTTGGGAATATTCAAAATCTTCTCTATTCACTATTTTGAAATATGCAGTGAGTTGACCATCATTATTATTCTACCGAGCTGTAGAACACTACAAGTTATGCTTCCCAATTAACTGTCACGTTAGGCCAATTAACTACCGCTTCTCTGTGGTCTGATCCTATATACCTTCTCCTCTACGAACCCCTGTCTTACTCCATTTGTCTGAGATCAACTTATCTTTGCATGTTAATGAGAACGGAGCATGGGTCTCTGTGTGCCTCCCTCTTCCCTTTCACGTGGTGTCTTCTAGTTGCCTCCATATTGGAGACAGAATTTTGTGACAGAATTTTGTTCTTTTTATGTCGGAATCCTATTCTATTGTGTATATAAACCTAGGTTGGTTCCATATCTCGTCTACTGCGAGCAGTTCTGTAATAAACAGAGTGCAGATGTCTGTTCAACATACTGATTTCATTTCCTTTGGCTATATAGCCAAGTGGGAGTGCTGGATCATATGGTGGTTCTATTTCTAGGTTTTGGGGGAGGAAATGCCATATTGTTTTCCATAATAGTTGTGCTAATTTAAATTCCTACCAACAGTGTAAGAGATTTTTCTGTTTCTTTACATCCTCATCAACATTTGTTATGTTGTGTCTTTTTGATAATAGCTATGCTAACTCGGGTAAGATGACATTTTATGGTGGTTTTAATTTGCATTTCTCTGAAAAATTAGTGATGTGGAGCTTTTGGATGCACTTACTGATCATTTGATATTTTTTTTTGAGAAATAACTGCTGAGGACATTTGCCCGTTTAAAAATATGATTTTTTTTCTCGTATCTCATTTAGATTCCTTATATATTCTAGAAGTTAATATGTAAGGATATGGACCTCTTCGGAGTCACCCTGAGTTGGGCAGAGAGTGGAAGGTGCGCTGTCAGATTATTTCTATTTTGACTGAAATTGTGTTAAAGTTGTGTATCAACTTCGGAAGTATTGGCATTTTGAAAATGTTAGTTCTGCCTATTTAGGAACAGGGGTTGCTTTTCATTTTCTGATGTTTTCTTTGATTTTCTTTTCTGTAGTTTTTGTTGCACAGGTCTCTCGCTTCATTCATTGGGTCAATTCCCAAGTATTTAATTTTTCTTGATGACTATATTGTGAAAGGTTTTGTTTTCCTAATTTCTGTCTTGGTGAGTTTATTACTAGTGTGTAGGAATGGCATTGAATATTATTCACATTGTATGTGGATATACTACTGAATTTGGTAATTAATGCCATGTGCTTTTTGGTGGAATTTTGTGCATCTTCCATGTAGAGGATCATATCATGGGAAAATAATAATTATTTTATAGATCTCCCATTTTTTTCTCTTGCTTGATTTCTCTGGCTAATATTTCAAGAAGTATGTCGAGTAGGAGTGTGAAAGTAGACATCCTTATCTTCTTTCTGATTTTAAAGGGAAGGTTTTCTCCTATGTAATGTGATGTTGGCCACTGGTTTGTCATAAATGGCTTTTACAAGATTGAGATGAGGTCTTTACTTATTATTTTTAATTTTTTTTATCATGAGGGAATGTTAGGTTTTGTCAAAGCCTTTTCTGTGTCAATTGAGATGATAATGTATTTTTTTGCCATATCATAAATAATTTTATTTTTGTCACTGATAACATGTACAACACTGCAATTTCAATTGCATAATTTTGTTGAGTTTCTTCACTATTAATGAAATATGTATTGAAATATGTTTACATTTAAGAAACTGACACAGTTGTGCTGGGAAATTAGCTACATACATGCCATAGATTGAATCTACTCCTCAGATGATAATGTATTTTTTAATCATTGTTTCTGTCTGTGATGAATTCCATGTATTGATTTGCAGGCATTAAACCATCGCTGAGTGCCTGGGAATCTTACTTGTCCATGGCATATGATCCTTTCTATGATTTGATGTGTCCTGTTTGCCAGTGTCTTACCAAGGACTTTTGGATGTATGAATCTCCTTTCATTGAAGAGAGTGGCTTATTCTTCTCTTTTTTAGTTGGGTTCCTTTTTGGTTTTAGAGTAAGAGTAATGCTATCTCTCAGGAGTCACTTTGGCAATATCCCTTTCCTTTTAATTTCACCAAAGGATTTAAAGAGTATTGGCATTTAGATCTTACTCAAAGTTCTTGTAGAATTCATAAGAGAATCTACTGGGAGTTGGGGTTTTTTTAGTTGATAGTTTTTCATTAAAATTTTATTACCTCAAGGGGTCAGGGAGATAGCACTGTGGCACAAGTGCCTGCCTAGCAAGTACAAAATCGTGAGTTTGAATCCTGGCCCTGAAAAAAAAAAAAAAAAGAAAGAAAGAAAAGAAAAGAAAAGAAATTATTACCTTAGGTTAGGGAGATAGCTAGATGGTCTAAGTGCCTGCCTGGCAAGTACAAGGTCCTAAGTTCAATCCCCAGTACTGCATGCTGTACCGGCCCCAGAACCTTAGGCACACGGTGCTGGCCAGTGAGTCCGGGCATAGGGGTGCATGCCTGTTATCCTGGTGCTGAGGAAGCTGAGACAGGAGAATCACTGTGAGTCTGCGCTGCATAGCAAGACCCTATACCAAATAAGTAGATAAAAGAAAAAAATATTATCATCTATTGTTGGATTTCAGGATACTTAAATCTTGGTTCAGTTTTGGTCACTGATGTACATGTAGGAACTATCTATTTCTTCTGAGTTTTCCAATTTATTTGAGGACAGATTCTCAAAACTATTTCTAATAATCTCCTGGATTTTAGAAGTGCCTGCTTTGATTTTTGCCTGTTTTATGTCTAGTTGGATTGGTCTGGATCTTTCTTTATTTTGGTAAGTTTGGGTAGGAATTTTTCTCTTATCCATATCCTTTCAAAGAACCAGCTCTTTGATTTATTGATTCTAATCATTTTAGTCTCAATTTTACTGATTTCTGTTCTTATTTTTATAACTTTCTTCCGTGTACTGGCTTTACTTAGTCTGTTTCATTTATTTATGTATTTATTTATTCATTCTTTTATTTTTTGCAGTACTGGGGATTAAACTCAGGACCCTGTGCTTACCAGGCAAGCGCTTATTGTACTGAGCTATCTCCCCAGACCTTTACTGTACTGGCTTTGGATTTAGATTATTCTTATTTTTCTATGACCTTGGAGTACACCATGGGGTCATTTATTGGAACTTCCTCTTTTTCTGATGTGGGCCTTGATCGCAGCTCTCCAGTGGGACCCTGGCTGGGCACACATGATGGACAGGCAGGACTATAGGATGACAAAGCCCAAAGCAACATTAACATTATGAGTCCACAGGTGAGCCAGCATTTGCTTGGAGACAAAGCTATTCAGAATAGAAGCAAGCTGGTAGGGTGGCCCCCTTTTCCTTCTTTTGAAATTAATTTAATTCTTTAGAAGTTTAGTTTAATTTCCATTTATTTTTATCATCCTTTCTTTTGACTTTTCTTTTTCTTTGCCAAATGGTTGGGGGGAAGATCAGCCACAGAAAAGTTATCCAATCACCCAAAGCCAGAGACCAACTTCAGATAAAAAAAGAGAGAACTATAGGCCAACCTCCCCACTGAACATAGATACAGCAATCCTTAATAAATCCTTAATACAGCACCAGGATATACAATGAAGGAATTCATCAAGAAAAGTATACGCCCTGACCCAGGAGAATTCATCCCAGGAATGCAGGTATTGTTCAGTGCATACAAAGCAATCAATGTAATACACCACATCAACCATGCCAAAAACAAAAAGTCACACAATCATCTCAAAAGAAACAGAAAAGCTTTTATAAAGCCCAAAACTCATCCATGATGAAGGCCCTACATACAATCAGAATAGATTTTTTTAACTTAATCTGATGCTCAAGATGAGGACCAAAGCTATTCCAAAAAGTTCCTTAGGAAAGCCACATGATAAAGTCCTCCAGCATAACAGCCTAAGAGACCTAGCAGCTTCCAGCAGCTCCAACGATTTCTCCAAACAACATCCTTAATAGCGTCCCAACAGTTTTTATTGTTCAGCCTTTTATACTGTTAGTAACAGTCCTCAGCTGGGCCTCCCACACCCAGCACTACCCTACCTCTGCTCAGCTGGGTGTAAGAAGTTGGCCGCCAGCTAGCTATCCACTACGCAGAGTTTAAGTATATTGCTTTGTTCATATGCCTAATCAACTAAAGAAGTTTTTTTTTTTTTTTTTTAATTTATTTATTTATTTATTTTTTTTCCAATTCTTTTATTGTTTAAATTTAACAATGGTTATATTACATATTTTCATCATCGGATCAGTTTAGATTAATACATATAGGTATATAAGATTGATCAAACAACTAAACATTAAACTTTCT
>PVJA010001028.1:8815-36025 GCA_004027025.1 Myocastor coypus
AAAAAAAAAAAAAAAAAAAAAAAAGTCAGTTTCTGCCTGTTACCATCACCAATTCTTAAAAATAAAACATTATTCAGCTGGGCGTAGTGGCTCACGCCTGTAATCCCAGCATTCGGGAGGCTGAGGCAGGAGGATTGGTGCGAGTTCGAGACCAGCCTGGGTTACAAAAGTGAGCTCAAGGCCAGCCTGAACTGCACAGCGAGACCCTGTCTCAAAAAAAAAAAATATTCAAATATAGATATTTAATCATTCCAACTAAATTGAGCAATATAACAAAGCACTATTTTACCAGGCACCAAGAAAATTTCTGAATTGGTGAAGTAGTAGAAAGTAGGTGATACCATTATTCTATGTTTACAAATGTTTCCCATTGCCTTTTAGTGCAAGAGCTGGAAATTGCATAAAATAATAGTTAGCAGCCTGGGAGGGTTAATAACTTCTCCACAACGTATAAAATTCTCATAGATTCAAGGCATCTTCCTGGAGTGGAACAAGGTTAGTATAATGATGATTATTATGCTCAGACCTTTGCTGCAAATCAGGCCCTGCTGCTTGGGTTTTGTTTCTGCTCTACATTTTTATTGTACAATAAAATGAATTTTAATTTACATGTCTTCTTTCCATTTATTCGTAGCACTGAATATTCTTCTTTTTTCTTTTTTTTCAAGCATTCATATTCACTTAAAAGACATCAGAAAACTCAACCTCTCTACCTCCAAGACCTTCAAAAGGGATTAAATGTTATGCATTAATTCCAAGAGAGGCAAATTGATTTTAAGGTCCTTATTAGCCAGGTGAAACAGGAAATGCATTATTCTTGATGACAAATGCATAATGGTTTAGACTCTCATCTTATGCTATGCTTGGGGCATTCTTCCACAGAATTACACAGAATGAAAATTTTACTCCTATTTATTTGACAGGCATAAAAATCACTATTCCAATAAATGAGAATTTTAAACTTGTAGGTTGAGCCTTAAAGTTTCCTTTTTTCCTTTTTCCTTCCTATCTGGGTGAGGTGTGTTAGGCCCTAGAGAGAAAGCATTACACAAAAAATGAAAGGATGAGGGCAAAATGACAAACTTCACAAAGTTACCAAAGTTGTAGTCATCTCGGTGTGAATAACCTGTCCTGGATGGGCTGTGGGCCTGGAGAAAGGAGAAGAAATTGAGTTGTTGAGGGAATGGGTTCCAATAAGAAAATACCAGCTAGATGGCTTAGCAGACTAAGTACCTGCTTAGGCAGGGTCAGGGACTAGGGTTCAATCCCCAGCACCAGGGTTTGATCCCTTGCACCAGATGCAGAGCTGGCCCTGCCCTCCCAGGCATGCAGAGCTGGCCCCTGAGTCTGGGTAGGGTGGTGCACACCTGTAATGCCAGCACTGGGGAGGCTAAAAATAGGAAGATCACTAAGAGCTGAATAGTGAGACCCTGTCCCAAAAATATTTTAGAAAATGAAGAGGCAATTTGACATAAAATGATCTATTTTTATTGGTCAATCTGATTAAAATGAATGGAGGAATCAAAGCAAAGTGGCATGTGTTCCCCTGAACATAGATGAGCATTAAGAGACACATAATTATTAATAACCTGGTCCATCAGCCCTGAAAAGTCCTGAAGACTACACCTATTATTCTATTATTTCTCTAGTCTATTTCTGTCCGACAGAAACTTCACCCAGCTAAGGGGTGAAGTTGATAAGCACCCTATAGGGAAATATTCCTAAGGGGAAAACATTCCACAGACTGTTTGCATTTTAGTAGGTGGAAATGAGGTATAATTACCAAATTTCATCGCTTCTTTTGGTTAGTTTCTCACAGATGTATCTTTGCCTCACTGAATAAACTGAAACAAAAAGCTAGATGAATTAACTGACTGCATTTTAAACACATTGTTCTGACCTAAGTGGAAACTCTTTAGGTTAAACTGATCTCCCAGAGTTATCTTCAAGAAATGCATAAATCTACTTTCCTCTTATGCTTGAAATTGATTAATGTTGAAATAAAGGCATTCATCTTCAAGACTGAGTATATTAGAAACAGAAAGCTTTTTAAGTTAAGATTCAGAACTTAATGGGGGTGTTTTCTGCTCTAAGGGTGTATCCAATTTTCCCTGCTAACACTTTGTCATCATCAAAACTGCCTATACTTGAGTGGATAATGTACAAAAAAAGTTAGCTGCTTGTACAGTTTTTGCCTTCAAGAGCTAACAGAGTATAAACAATACAGTTTGTATAAATAACTACCTGTAGTAATTTGAACACACTGTTACGAGTTTGCCATTTGAAAATAAATATTAAGAATGTGTATTAGTATGACTCATTGATTTTTGCCATTTACTCCAGCTTAGTTATTGGCATATTTTCCCACAGCACTAAGCATGTTAAGTAACAGAACAATTTGAGACTCTTCCTTTTTTCTAGCCCTGGATCGTCACTTATTAACCATGTTCTATTGATTCAGCTATCTAGAAATATTTTCAGTCTCCTCTTATACTTTACTTCATTGCACAAAATTTTTGTCTTTATCATTTCAACCTTGGAGCCCTTCATTATCTGTCCTCTTTCTCTACTTTCTCGCAGTCAACCCTGAAACAGTATGACAAGAACTGTGTTTATAAAATAAGTAGCTCATGATTTGACCTCTTAAAACCCTTCGACCAAGCACTCCCTCCAAGACAGGACCAAATGCTTTTGTTTGGAAAGTAATCATTGCTTCTTTCCAGAATTTTTCCCCAACTAGTCTCTTCTCTCATGCAGAAAGATTTTTAGATGTTTACATTTTCTGAAGTTTGTCAATTGGAATGCAGTTTTTGTTCCACAAGCAATGTTTTATCTCTTTCGATTGACTTAGCTTATGTGGTCGCTCACCCAAGGCAGTGCACCCTACCACTCACCCAGCTTCGTATTCATGGAGGAGCAATACTCTTTGTTCAGCGGGAACTCAAGAGTTTTTGTTTCTAGAAGCATTCCAGAATAACTCTAGGAAACGCGTTAAGCATTTCCCTTGACAAGTTGTTTGCATCTATGTATCTTTTATTAGACTTTATGGTCATGGATATCCTAGTGTCTGTCTTCCCACTTGTGTTATCTTTGTATCTGTATCATATATTGTTCTCAAATTATTTTTTCTGATTCTTGGGTTTTAATCCAGGTCATTTACAGAGAGCTACATCCTCAGCTTTGATTTTTTAAATCATGTGTTTATTTGTTTATTTATTTAGTTTGGTCTTGCTATGCAGCTTGAACTGTTTGTGATCCTTTCATCTCAGCCTCCGCAGCACTGGGATTACAGGTGTGTGCCACCACACCCAGTTTTGGTGGTTGGCTTATTGCTTGGGTCCTGTTTGGGGATTGAGCCTGGGTCCTTGTACTTGTCGGGTTGGCACTTACACTGCTGAGCTGTCTTCCCAGCTCCCTTAGCTAGCTGTGCACATATAAACACACAGAAATAGTCAGGTTTAGTAAAATTAGAGACAAATACTGTTGCCCTGATGGCCTTCCTTAGCAAATGAAAGGACAGATGAAATTTGCATGGTTATTAGAGAATACACATTTAATATATATATTTTTTTACAATAATTATACATCATTAGAATGCATTGCTTTTCTACAAATTGATCATAATGGGATTAATAAATTATAATAGATAATTATCTGAAAAATAATAAGAACCAAAAACTCTCATCACATTTGAGTAGCATCAGACTTTAAACATTTCTTTTGCAATTTTAGACTCTTTGTTTCATTTCTAATTTTAGAGAATGCAAATTTCACTAGGATATTGTGAAATAATTGTTTCCTTTCAAAATCTTTATAAAATACTTTTGATCTATAGTGAGATCTAATCCTAATTCACAAAGTTACTTAATCTTGTCCATCAACATAACCTCTTCTAGCAAGAATTCCTTTCTTTAGGGAAACTAACACTCTAAGAGCATAGTTCTTTAATTGCTTTTTATTTTAAAGAGAATAAAAATAAAAAGAAACAAAAATGATACAGAAATTTAAAACACGATGATAGGAAATTAATAATAGTTGTTATATCGCATGCTGTTATCTTCAAAGTAGTGGTTCAGATTACCAGATATATGTATGCAAAATTGATCAAAGAAGCATCAACTGTTCCTTTCAATAAACCAGTAGGTATTAGTAGTATGATTATCTTAGGGATCTTGTGTACATATATTTTC
This sequence comes from Myocastor coypus, assembly GCA_004027025.1. NCBI lineage: Eukaryota > Metazoa > Chordata > Mammalia > Rodentia > Myocastoridae > Myocastor > Myocastor coypus. Next base: position 13,006 of record PVJA010001028.1, read on the forward strand.
TCTACCTCTTTCTCTTCTCTCTTTCTCTCTCTCTGCCCTTCATTCCTCTTTTCTCTTATCCAAGGTTTCTTTTTCTTTTTTTTTTTTTTTCTGAGCAGTTTCTTTTCCTTCATGATATCTATTCTACTGATACAGAGAATGACACTCCAAACCTGAAAGATACCTGGGACAAGTTCATATTGCTTAAAATCACAGAATGAATTTTAGGCACATTACAGGTTAAGAACAGAATGTATTTATTGTGGGAAAGAAGGCCTAGTCAAATAGTTCAGCAGATTAAAGCACCTACAAGCAGGGACAGGGCTGGCAGTTGGATCTCTATGCCTGCTGTGTGGGTCCCACCCCAGCGGCACACTAAAATGGCAGTTGAGACTGGGTGGTACACGCCTGTAATCCCAGCTCTTGGAAGGGGACCTGAGCGGGTTGCCTGATAATCTGTCTTCTCCAAGGACTTTTATAGAGCAAAATCACGAGGTGAGGGGGATCAAAGGTTGAAAGCATGGAAGCTCATCAGTTAGGCATGAAGTGGGACAAAGCTATGGTCCACCATTAAGATTGCAAGTACAACTGCTCAGGCAAAATTGGTTAAATCCAGGAGCAAACGAGAAAGCAAGAAAGCCAGGACTTATCCCGAAGGATCTGGGTTAGTGATTCTTTCTGGTTTCCTCAAGGTGAATAGGAATCTGGAAGCATCTCTTTAGGGAGGTATGCATTTATTTGATCTTTGGTCTTGAGGTCTGGCCCAGAATGGGAGTACCTGTCTTTCTCACATTTTCAAGGTATCTTACCTTCCACACTGGTTTCTTCTGAGGGCCTAGCCCTGTCAGACTAGTTTCTAGTTGCGTCCATTTACCTATAAAAGCCTTAAGTTTGTCTTTCTTTAAAGGGGAGTAATATTCTATCACATAAAATTACCATATCTTTTTTATTCATTCTTCGGTTGATGCGCATTTGGTTACTTTCCAAGGCTTAGCTATTACAAATCGTACTGCTATAAACATGGGTGCACATATATCACTATGGTATGATGTTTTCAATTTTTCTGGAGAGATATACAGAAGGGGGATAGTTGGGTTAAGTGATTTCTATAGTGATTTTACCAAGCTACACTTCCAAAGCACACATAATTAGAGAGAGTCCAGAGAAGGTGCTTAAGTATCTGGCAGCTATCTATGGGCTCTTAGGAGAAGAAAGAGGTTATAGAAACATTGCAGAGGCATCATCAGTAGGAAGCACTTCTTACTACTGCTGCAATTCCTGGGCACCACCAAATCACTGCAAAAACTAAAGATGAGGGAATGGCATACATTCTCTTTATTGGCACATTCAGTAAACGTGCGTACACTTTCCATACATGTAGATTTCAAAAAGGAACCAAAAAATTAAAATCTAAATATCTGAAATTTGAAAGTCAATAAAAAGTTTAAAGAGTCATGATAGAACAATATCAGATGGTATGGTGTTGATTGAATTTTACTGTTTCTAAGAAAAGAACTAAAAGGAAAAGTCTCATTATCATCAATCCCTGAATTTGTTTAGGTGCAAAAACATAAGGCAAACAATCTTACTAAAGATGTCATATAGAATTTTACGAAAAAGTCAATGCATTTTTTTGTGAGTTCACACAAATGTCACATTGAGTTGATCTTACAGACTGATACCTGTCTGTTACCATCAGGTTCTATTGCTGGAAACAAGTGTAGATCTTTTTTCTTTTAATGACCAAAGACTTATATGTGAGTCAATGACAAAACTGAGGAAAAACAGACCCATAAATACAAATTCTCCTGATTTTTAAAGTGATAACATTTTAAGTGTCAAGAAAATCTCTCTTGATAAATGATATCCAAAGAAGAAATGTATTCATTAGCACATTAATACTATAAGGGTAACACCTGTTATTATCCATTTACTTCTCAGATCTCAAAAACTTGTCCTCTTATATAATCTGATCAGCTGCCTTTTTTCCAGTTCATTGTTTTTTACTGACCTTTGGGGACATTTGCCTCCGATTCTATTCTTTAGCTTGTGAAAATCCCACCATAGATCACACTTAATTTCACCTTCATTTGCTTAAACATGAAATCAGAGCTATTTCTCTTCTCTTTTCAGTTAGGCACCAAAACACACTAGCAGCATTATAATTTAAGACTCAAGTAATCTAGTAATTTAGAAATAACAACCTCCCTGAACTGTACAATTCAATCTGATTTGCAATTCAAATTGTTAGTAATGATGAAGACAGACTCATCTTAATGTTATGCATTATGTATATGGTGCCATAAAATAATGTCATTTATATCAACTGCTATCATCTTGTTACATAAAAGCATTACCTGTAAAAAGTGCAGTATATATATATTTACCTAACATTGTTACAGAATTTTTGTTGTATAAACACTGACATGTTTTTAGCATGCTTACTAATTTTTTTTTACTCTGAGATAGATGTTACTGTTAAGAGAGGGAAATGGAGGATCACTTCAAGATGGCACCAACTATGCCATTCTTATAAACATTATTACTGCCCTATGAATAGTTTTTACTTGTTATCTTTATCTTTGCTGTTGTGTTTATGAGCCAGCTCCTTATTATCTCTTTCACCTGAACTGTTCCATATAGATATACTCCTAAAGGCAAACTAATACAACCTTTGAAAATAGAAAACAAAAGTTTGTGATCTGGGCAACTCAACTAATTGGAGTGAACCTAAGGTTTCTCAATTTTAACTGAGCTGCTTTCTGCGTCTTACAGTGGTTCTCAACGTGTGGGTCGCGACCCTGCCGGGGTCGCCTAAAGCAGTGGTTCTCAACCTTTCTATTTACATTCTGAATCATAACTATAACCCAATTACAGTTTTGAAGTAGCCACCAAAATTATTTTTTGGTTTGGGGTCACCGCAACATGAGGAACTGTATTGCGGGGTCATGGCATTAGAAAGGTTGAGAACCACTGCTTTGCGACTTCGTCATTGTTGTTTTTACACTTAGACCATGTATTTCCATATTGGATTGTTCAGTGGGCATTCTAAGTCCCTTTAAAAGTTTCCTTTGATACATTAGAAAGCAATGGCTTGAGGATTAAACATCAGTCACATCATTTGTTGCTTGAATATCACACAACACAAAAATTTAATAGTAAGGGAAATAACTGGACAGTGAACTGGTAATGATACTCAGTAATGCTACTAATAGAATATGGATAGCCCTAGGTAGAGTGTGATGGATGCAAGAGTCTCAACTTGATTAACTTTAGGATCTTCCCTGTGTTGAGGAAACACACATCCAGGTGTGCTTGTGTGGGTCAAGAACCATGGTCTTGGTGTCTGTGTCTGGTCACCCTCTTCCTCTCCCCAGCACTCTTTCCCTGCTTTGCTGAAATGTAATGAGCTAAGAAATTTTATTCTCCCACACCCTTATGCCGTGATTTCTCTGCCTTAGAGGTAGCTCATCATAAACTAAAACCATTTTTAACATTTAAACCCCTTCTTCTTTCAGTTTTGAGTGGTGGGTATTGTGTCTCAGAAACAAGGAGGCTAATTCTGAGGGCCTAAAGGCAGTGTGTCAAATTTCCCTTTGCAAAAGATGGCTATTCTTGTGAGATGAAAGACAACTAGTGTCCTCTTTTTAACGTGTACTGAGCGATCCTGTAGGCAAAACCAGAGGAGTCAAGCTAGAATCTGGAGATGAGGGAGTTACAAAATATATTGTGAAAGCTTCAGAACTGTCAAAGTCACTTGGCAGGTGAAATGCTGCAGTGAACATGTCACCTCTTGATAAGCAAGCATCATGGAAAGCTATATCCTTGTTTGAGAGTTACCTTGTAAGGATAGAGCAGAATAAGGACAGTGTGTCATCCCAGTGTCGTGTTTTTTCCCTCTACCTTAAGTCTTGTTTTGTTTTGCTATTTTATTATATCTTATTGGTATTGGGAATTGAATGCAGGAACTTGTGCTTGCCAGGCAGGCACTTATGCCACTCTCCCTCTAACCTTAGAATTCTAACTGTCACCTGCACTAGGATGATGCTGAGTTCTTGCGTTTCTGCTCCAGAGAAAGAAGATTTCATTTAATGTTTGTCCTCTCTCCTAGTCAGCCTCCAAGCTGTGTGTCACATCTTTACAGTCATGTACGTGAATAAATAACCCCAGTACTGAATGCCAGCAAGTCTTACAAACCTGATACCTACTGTAACAAGAATACTCTGCTATTATGTGCTGATTTTAAGGTTTAATTCTTAAAGTTCAATTCATTCTCCTTTCCTTTATTGTATGTTTTTGTTTTGGGGGATTGGGGATTCACCCTATTGTGATGAGGATTGAATCTAAGCCCCAGCACATGCTGAGCCAACTTTAAATTTTTGATGAGAACCTATAATGTTCATTGTCTAAGAAGAGCATTTCCAGAAAATTCGATGTAGTTGAACAGCAATAGAAAATACCTTTAAATTTAGGTAGGAGGCTTTAAAAGAAAGAAGAAGTGGCCAAAAATTGACAAGAGAAGAGCAGCAGAAAATTCTAGTCATGGAAGCAGTCAGTAGTTGTTTTCCAAGATTTCACATGTTAGTTCTATAGAAAATATGCTAAAATCCCAGCACATAGAAATGAACTGTCAGTTCTCTTGGGTTTCAGTGCTTTGGCTATAAACATACATGGCAAGGATATGAAACATTTAAATTTTTTTATCTTTGTCAAACGTATTATCCTTCAGGGTCAGCACATAGACCAGAATCTCATTATTACAATTCAATACAGTAAATTTGAGAAGCAGCAGGAAGAATGCTGCTCCTTCCTTCTGATTCTTTTCATGGAAAAATTGAATGTGTATAGGAGACCTCACATGCCACAGGATATCCCCCAGCTGTAGAATTCAATGAAAGGACCTGTGCTATAGAGCCCCTTGAATAGAGCAAATCATCTTGATGATTTGCCTGAATTTTCTTTTCTTTTGTAACTCTCATAGTTCTTTTGATCACCACTGTCTACTTGCTGTGGTTCAATATTTGCAAAATGCCAGAGAATGGAAATCTTAAGATCCTATTGAATATTTGCTTGAAAGATGCACGCACTTAGAATGCTGAGAGAAAAGATCTCACCTCTGTACTATTATTACTAAAAATTCCATCAATAACATAACTCTATGATTTAATGTGATGTTTTCTCTGGTCGCATAATAAGGATATAACCATTTCTTTAGCTGACCAACCTCCTGAGCCATCAGTACAATGGCCTCACATTGGTTACTTAATAGCTTTATTTCAGCTTTCTCCCTAGCTTTCTCACATTACTCTAAAAGTTCAGAAGGTCTATACTCCTTAGTGAAAGGAGACATATGTCTATTTTTAGAGCTACTGATCACCATAGTCCAATATTCATCACTGTACACATAATTCTTTTGGCATAAGAAACACTGCATAGACTAAACCCAGCAACCAGGCCTACCCTGGGCCTGCCAGAGACTCATTCAACCCAGCAAAAAAGTCGGACATGTGAATGAAACTTCATCAGATAGACCCAGTGTAAAAACTGTTGCAGAACTCCCTGCAGAGAGACTAGAGACAAGCCCCATCCAGTTGATCTGAGAGCAGAGCATCTTGCCAGACGGCCACAGCAGGTTCATGTCCAAGGGCTGCAGCAGCAGGAAGTGGAGCTTAGCAGCCAGAAACAATCCTTAGCCACCTGGATGACTTGGAACTTGGTAGACCCAGACCTGGTGCTAAGGTAAGAACACTACCAAAGCGCTAAACCAAATATCAGAAGGCAGGGTTATACAAAATGGCAAAGAGAAAGAGCAAAATGCACTCGCAGACCCTGAGCCCACTGAGAACAAATGCAGGAGACAATAGCATAGAAGAAATTGGAAATCACATACCTAAAACTTCTGGAATAATAGCATCTGAAATAAAGAAACAACTGCAGAAAGTTATAGAGGAAATCAGATCAGAAATAATGTGTGAAGTAAAAAAAAATAAATAATACCTATAATAAAAGAAGCAATAAATGCTTCTAAGGAAGACACTGATAAAAAATAGAGGAGAATGGAAAAGTGATGGCATCCTTGAATGAGCAATATAGGAAAGTAATAGAATGTCTGAAGTAGATACAAAGTTCTATACAGGAACTAAAATCTCAATCATAAGATGTCAAAACTGTTTCAGTGAAAGTGAAAATAGATTCAGATCTTAGTGACATGATTGCATCTAGTGAAGAGCTAAGAAAAGATCTCTTAAAAACAACTAGGATTCAAGAAAAAAATAATTCAACATCTGCAAGATGATGCAAAGGCGAACAACATAAGAGTAATAGGCATCAATGAGAAAGAAGGAGCATGTACAAATGATATAAAAAGAATAGAGGCACAAGTAATAGCAGAAAACTTCCCAAATATGGGGAAACATTTGACATTCAGTCACTGAGCCATATAGAACTCCAAATAACATTAACCTAATTATAACCACACCCAGACATATAATAATCAAGATGCCAGAAATTCAGCACAGGAACAGTATACTAAAGGCTGCTAGAGAAAAGAAACAAATCACATTTAAAGGAAAACCCATTTGAATAATGACAGATTTCTCTTTATACACCATCAAGTCAAGAAGAGCATGGAGCAAAGTCCTTCAAATCTTCAAGAAAACAAATTCCAGCCCAGACTGCCATACCCTGCAAAACTGTCTTACAGGACAAAGAACAGCTAAAGAATTTCATGGTGACAAAGCCAACCTTGCACAGATTACTAAAAGATATTCTAGAGGAGAAAAAGAGGTAAACAAAATCAGTCTTTCAACTATTCTTTTGTGTACAGCAGCAGAATATGTCCATCATCATATTTTATAAATGGACTTCTTCTGCACCCTATGGGTCATGATTCTGTCTGGTTCTACAGAGTGGATATCAAAGAAATAGCAGTAGCTCAGTTCCACAATTTACACCTGAGCACCAGTAAGCATCACGGACACTGTGTCCACAACATACTAGCATTTTGTGCGATATCCTATCCCAAAACTGTTAGAAGTTCTGGAAATATAGTTGCCACTCCAGTGTTTATGTTATGTTTTATTCTTAGTAATTTTTTACTACCATGGAAACTTTTTCTTAGTTGGTATCTTTATATATATTAACCTATTCAAAAACTGCAAGTACTCTGAATTGATTACAGATTCATACATATGATGCACAGCATTGTGGCCTCTGAGTTGTATTCATGATTTGATTCAAATTTTGGATGGAGTATTATTTTGAAATATTTAATTTTAATTAATATTTAATTAATTTTCTGAATATTTCTTTATATTTTTGTTTTATGATGCATACTGTATCTCTGACTTACAATCTACTTATGAGTCATGTTATGATATTTTCTTCTAGTATTAAAAACCTTAAAAAGAAAAAAATATATATATACACACACACACGCACGCGCACACACACACATAAGATTTAGAATAGATATACTGCTACTTTGTCTTAGTTCATTGAGAATAAATGTTTGCAGTAATATTGTTTAGACAAGATATAAGGTCTGCATCTTGTCCTCTGAATAACTACTATAAACACCATAATATACATGGTAGTAATTATTGTCACCATACTAATAACTTGTTTTGAAACTGTTTCATTCGTATTTTACCCTTTTTTCATTAAAATGAACAACAAAAATAAAATTTAAAGAAGTGAGATACTACTTGAACTTTGCCATATATATTTGCAAGATCTTCTCCCTGAAGTTGCTTGAAATCTTCTCTGTGTCTCCATGACAATTGCCCAAGACTTTCTTATGTTACTTTTATGAGTTAACTAAAAGGAATCAGAAAGAGTTGCTTTTCTCTGTCTTCATCCTGGAATATAAAAATAAGAGACATGGGTAGATAAGCCTGGGAGGAAGTTTGTAGGATTTAGCTGAAGGAATTATGTTCACATTGCCATCAACCCAAAAGGCTGGTATATCTAGGACAGTGGCTTACCAGTCCTACACATTCAGTGGATAAAAGCCACATGTATGATGCTTTATAGGCTGCTGAAACGCTTGGAATTAAGGTTAATCCTCTCACTATCTTCTAACTCTAGGCTTCTTTTTCTCACTCTGAAGAGCAAATGTAAGTCTGTGAGCATGATTTTATTACATACGTAATATTAAATATACTTTAATTTATAAGAAAATTATTTATTCAAATTCTTGGACAGCTGATAATTGAGAACTCCATGTGCTCCTGTATCAAGCACAGTTAAAGACTGAGTTAAAATCATAGCAAGAAAAACTGTACTCAAAAAAAAAAAACAAAGAAAAGAAAAGAAAAACTGTTCTCAAGCATGTGATGGAAATTATATGACCTAAAAGGCCTGGCTTGTAAATTTACATCTTCCAGGGTCTGTGGTGGGATTTGTTCAGTTGTGCAAATATGGTGAGAACTACAGAACAGCTGTGTTAGAGTAAAGAGTGGGTGAGGGAGAAAGTACTATCAGTCTGTTTATACCTGAAAATGAGGGATTTGTGCATTTGGGAAAATGCAGGATGCAGGAAAGAAAAAAAAAATTCAGTAAACAAGTACTTCCTTTCAATTCTTTCATGAATTTGCATTGGTTGTCAGTTTTTCCCATGCTGAGATAATGCTTTATGAATACCATCCCCTTGGGTTTTGTACAAAGGCAAGATGTGTTTCTTATGAGATTATTCCCTGGAGTCTCATTCAGAAATAGAAAAGCTTATTGCTTAGGGGGGTTTTACTGAGGAAGTTCTTTTCAATGGATATATAACTAAAATACTGAAATATATAAAAAACTCTTCCAATACTTGATTCCCTAAGACATGATTTTTCCAACTTTTTTGTGAGCTGCAACCTAAGGCCATCTTTCCCCTTCTTTTAGAAAATAAGATACCATAAGTGTATAAATTATGTGGTCTCAAACATAAATGATTATCAATCTATCTTATATTCATTTTCCATGATACATGATTAATATAGCATGTCAGTCATACAACAAAGTCCTGTATGCAGTAGGTAAATGCTTAGACTTTTCAACTTCACATAAAGTTGAATATTGAGGTGTAGTATTTCCAAATTTTGTATTAAAATTCTGTTTTTAAACTTTCTTGCTCTGAAGACACCATCTTTATAGAGAAATAGATGCCTGGCTATTATGCATGCAGTATCATTGAAAGAGTAAAGAATCAGGTCGGGGGATAGCTCAGTGGACTAAGCACCTGCTTAGTCAAGTGCAGGGACCAGGTTCAGTCTCTAGCACTGCATGTTGCACTGGCCCAGCCCACCGAGCCAGCCACCAAGACCAGGCATGGTGGTGCATGCCTGTAATGCCAGTGCTAGGGAAGCTGAAAACAGGAGTATCACTTTCAGTCTGAGCTCCATAGTGAGACCCTGTATCAAATACATTTTTAAAAAGTGAAGAAACATGGATTCATGTCTGTTTTGTGATGGACATATTTAATACTTCTTATTGTGGGGTTGTAGAGATAGCTCAGCAATCTAAGCACCTACGTCATAAATGCAAAGACCTGGGTTCAATCCCTGGTACTACATGCTGCACCAACACTATAATCCCCAGAATGCTGAGCCAGACAGGTGTGGTGGCACATGCCTGTAATCACAGTGCTTGGGAGGCTGAGGCAGATGGATCACTATGAGTCTGAGCTGCATAGCAGACTGTATAACAAACAAACAAACAAATAAGTAGTTTAAAAGTACTTCTTACTCTGGTATTCATATGTTATATTCTTTGTTAATATGTCATAAACACTAATAAATAACCAGGTTTCCACTAACCAAATATCATAATCACTTTCCAACATATTCAAAGGATTTGAAATTTACTTTCAAGGGGCTGGAGAGATAGCTCCATGCCACAAGTACCTGCCTGACAAGTGTATGGTCACGAGTTTGAACCCCGGTCCTGAGGGGGGTGGGGGGATTTACTTTCAATACAGATAATGGAAAAAATAATAAATCTAATTTATTATTATCATTATTATTATTTATAATAAACCTAATTGATTCTTAAAGTTTGACAGTTTGATTTATATTGCACCTTTCTTGGTGGTGTGAAGGCAACAGAAAATAAACTCAAAATATATTTGAGTTTTTATCTTTTCATGAGCTAATGATGAGAGCTGGTGTTCTCTCACCATACTGGACAGCAGACATGAGGTGCAACATCAAGACACCACGTGGGGGCTGGGGAGATAGCTCCGTGGCACAAGTGCCTGCCCGGCAAGTGCAAGGTCATGAGTTTGAACCCTGGTCCCACCAAAAAAAAAAAGACACCACGTGATCACAAAGGTAAACGACTGATACTTGACAGTGTGATGTGTTAAAAAGCTATGACATTCAGTAGGTGCATTAAATGCAGTTCTGGCTTATGATATACTCATCTTATAGTTTATCAGTACAGAACCTATCTTAAGCCCAAAAGCATCCATAGTGTACTTTCCCCCCTTTTCTACAGCACAGACTAAAACTGCATAAGTTATTCTTTCAAAAAATAAATAGTTTTGCTCATTCTGTTTCAGAGGCTTAGCTGAGAATTGTGCCTTCCAAATAGATGATATATAAACAGTACAAATGGTCACGATTAAAGTTCACTTGGTCATTTGCTTTGAACATCCAAAATTAAATCACTTACTCCAGAGCAAAAATTACTGGGGAAAAGCAATGCAAGCAGGATCAACAGAAAAGCTGTGAGGTCGACTTTGCCCCCTCACATGCTGAGATCACACAGAAAAGTATATTGGCCCTGCACAGGAGACTCCAGGACAGAATCTACTTGGGTTGTGGGGGAAGTTTACCTAATAGGATTAAGGAGACATATGCCCCTATCTTCATGTAGACTTTAGACACCAGTATTTTATAACACTGTCAGGTGTCCATAGTTTGGCTCCAATCCTCTGCACCACTGCAGCATGCCTGGATTAGGCAGGTGCTTCTTGTTAAACACAGCAAGCAGCAGGATTAACTAAATGAGCAGTTACAACTGGCAAAGCAGAGGGTTCACTTTGACATGAGAGGCTTGTTAACCAGATTCAACTTCTTTACACACTGGATCACACTCTCTTATCAGTGAATTTCAAGAGGCACTGAGAAGCCAACCCAGAGTTAGTTTGTACACTCTCAATTCTCTCTTCTGGTCTCAGATTGTGCCGTGTGAAAGCTGGTCACTGAAACTAACTGCAGAAATGGGGGGTGGCCAGAATGACCAGCTGACCTGCTCCAAGCAGCAAATCCCACTCTCCCTGAACATTTGATCAGATCATCTCTAGAGACTTGCAATGTCCGGTCAGGAGAATACAAGAGAAATGACACTCACATCAGTGGAATGAAATCCAAGAAATATCAAGTTCTTAAATTGCTTCCGAAGATTAGAGACAGAAGAGCTGCAGCCCTGTCAGGCCTGATTTCATATCCAGATAGGGGTGATACAGTTCAATGGAATTTATAAGAAACTTGGGAAGTCCTGTGAATATAAGAATATTATTAGCCCACCCTGGCATGACTGCAAGCTTTCCATCTGCACATCAACATGCCAGAGTGGTTGAAAAGGCCATCATCTGTCAGGGAGGTGTATACTGAATTATATGTAGGCCAGGAAGCAAGTTATCTTAAGAGATTTTTGGTGTAGAACAAACTAGTATGTATTGTCTTTTGACCACTTAGAACACTAGTAATTTCTTTCAGGGCTGAAAAGTTTTCATGCTTTAGCCTTGGCTTGCTCAAATTGTACAAATCCAAAAGAGGATTTTTCTTCAGGGTTGGCCTTTGGGCAGCTTTGAAGAGAAATCTTTCGCCCGTGGGATTATTCTACATAATAAAAGTGTTTTGCTGCCTGAGTTTTTAAATCCATGCTATGTAATTCTGGCTAGATCAGTTTATATTCCCAGTGGTTGTGGGGAAGATATTTGCTTTTTGTGAGCTGTGTATTCACTATGCAGAACCAGGGACTGAAGTAAGTCATGAACCTGTGGTATATCTACCTCACTGACTACCCACACAGACCTGTAATCCAAGGCTTCGTTGGACATGCTTGGCTGGCAATATCAGTGTGCTCCTGGAAGTTGGTTCTGAGTCTTGCTGGATCTCATCACATTCTTTTGTTCTATATACTAGCTTTTACCATGCTAACCTATAATTGTATCTTTTCTGCATCCAGGGAGTTCTTCTAGTCAGTCATTGAACCTGAGAGTAGTCTTGGGAGTCTTGACAGCTTTGTGTTATGTTAGAGCTATTTTACCAGCTCTGAGGTCACCCCATCACTGGTATGCATATGCACCCTTGTCTCTGGCAGTTAAATGTGCTTGTCCGAGGACACAGCCTTGGTGAGGATGGCCAGCAAAGAATGTTTAACAGATGATGGCTAAACTTATTAATCCCTAATGCCCATCCCTCGGAAAGTGTGTAGCTGTTTTTGTTTGCTCTTGTCTTGAGATTTGGCCCATAGTGGAGGAGTGTCTGTTGATAGTGGGGAAGTCATCTTGTCTTCCATGTCATCTTTGAAGGCCTGGCCCTATTTAACTGCCTGTAATATTTCTATGTAATTCAGCTGCCTATAACATTCTCTTCTCTGGAGAAGTAACCGGAACTGCCATGAGGTAACCATGGATGATGACCCATCTAGCTTCTTTAAGCTAAAAAGGGTTGCAGTTGTGAACCGGCAGTCAGAGATACTCTCCAGAGGTTCTATCTAAAGGCCCTCAATAGACACCAGGAATTTTTATCTTATGTAGGTGAAATCGTTTTAAATCTGGAGAAGACAAAGCCAGAGAAAATATTAAACATACGTGGGCCAGATAACACCAGTGGAATGATTATGAATACAGTCAAAATAATTTTCACTAAGTAAATAGTAATGGCTTCCACACAGATGATAAGGATAGGGTGTGGAGGACCTCAGTATCTCATATACCATTGATTTGATATCTTTTGAACAGCTATTGAGACATTAGCAGAAGGATTTGGAAAATAATGACCATTTTTAAGTTTGTAATTGTAAAAACACTAGTCAGAATGTTTTATAGGTCCGTTAGAGAGAGTTCTTAAACATGACGCTTAATCTTTTTTAAACTTCTATGGATATTGGCTATTGTCTAGCCTTTTATATTTTACCAACTCTAGAATTACATGATAGTTAGATGACTCTGACAAGTGCATTGATGTCTTTATAGGACTTACTCAGACAGATTAATGATAATCTTACACCCCTTAGGGTTGCTCAGTGTTGTAATGCCTAAATTATCAAGAATTCTCTGAGATGTTATCTTGTTATCTGAGCAGTGATGTCATCAATATGACAAAGCAGGAGCCCTAGATTTTTTTTCTTTCTATAAACACACAGATTTGGCAACAATTCATTAGAAAATATAGTTGGTGAGAAATCTAGAAACTTTATCCAATCTAGCAATGTGGAAAACATAATCATTGAAGCTGCTAAAGGAATTCTGGACAACTTCTTTCTGGAACTGTCACCCTTGATAACACCTAGTATTACGAGGGATAGACCTGTACTTCTCAGGGCCTACCAAGAAAGGATAAGAGTTTGTTGATGTGTCGACCCTTTGACTCTTATGTGGGTATTCTGAGGAGGACTGGCTATCTCACTAGTTCTGATGGAGCTAGAGCAGTGGAGGTGTCTGCAGGAGAATGAAGACCATGGCTTCCATGGGGATATGCCATGGGTCCTCTCTCTTTTTCAGCAAAGAATGAGTGAATAGAAAAAGAAGCTTCATCCTCAGTTACTGAGCAAGGAGAAAAGTTCAGCTATCCAACACCTGAATTTCTCTGGGGCTACACAAAGAATTGGCATCTGTCTGATTCTTGAAGGCCTGCTAAACCTGACACAGTGGAGCCACCTGGCCATGAAGAACAAAACATAGGTGGCAGTTTGAACTGGTAGATATCAAAATCTTCCCCATGCACAAGCCCAGCCCAGCAACAGCAGACAAATGATGGACAGGTGAGGGGTTAACATTATGACCTCTGACCAGTCTGTAAAATGTAATGCGATGCATGCAATGATTTTGTGCAGACACTGATAGACAAATGAAATGAAACAAGTACGTTTCAAAAAATGAAAAATCTTTAGGGAGTGATTGTAATGAATAGAATTAAATAACATACAATTCATAATTGTCGTCATAAAAATGTTTGCAAAGATGTAGAGAATAAAAGGAAAAATTCAACAAAGGAAACTCTTAAAGTACCCAACAGAAGTCATGAAGCTGAAGAAAATAACTGAGTTGAAAACTTGACAAGAGGGATTCATTATCAGACTAAATCAATAAAACAAATGATCAATTACTTTAAAAAGTCAGTGAAAAGAATTCAGTGAGAGAAGCTCAATGAAGAAATAAAGTTAACAGACTTAAGAGAAAGGGACCAGAAGTATTTTTCAAATAAATAGTGATGGAACCATTCATCCTTGTAAAGAAAACAGGTATCCAGATCTAAGAAGTTCAAGAGGTCAAACATAAGGTGGATCAAAAGAAATCCATACCAGACATACTATAATGAAAGAATAAAAAAATCAAATAATTTTTGAACTGTGTTTCAGGGCTGAAGGATTTCATAAAAATATTTTGAAGTTAGCTGCATCCAGACTTCCAACTACGTGTTTACTTCTTTGTCCATTCTTCTCTTTCTTTTCTTTCCTGAATAACCTCTTTGAGATATGGCTCGAGGTAGAATTTATCCTCCTCATATTTTGTCCACTGTTCTTTAGGCAAAATCTGATGCTTCATGCTCAGGTCCAGGGCTTTCTTAATGTGAAACATCCTGTCATTATAAAGGTTTTCTGGAAGCCTTCTTATGGCTTCTTTTACATCTTCATCTTCATATATTGTATCATCTTGCATTAAGCCCAGCTTATTGAACCCTGCAGCATTGTAATACCACTTCCGAAGACCTTCCAGCCACCGGCTTGATGCTGCAACAACCGGGCGGCCCGCCGTCTTGACCGAACTTACTTTAGATTTAAAGGCCACACAAACTAAATATAAAGAGGTGGACGAGATTTAGATATGCAAGAGAATGCATGATATCTATGCTTATACGAAAAGAAATAGACTTCAATTCTAGAAGTATAAAAAAAAACAAAGAAGCATAAAAATATATAAGGAGGAAAGGTTCTGTGTTTCTAGGATGATAGATATATGATCACAAACATATATGCACCCTATGCTACCTCTTCTGAATACATACAACAAACATCAATAGAGCTTGAGAAAGAATGGAAAGTAATATAATAATAAGAGCCGTCAATTCCTTGCTTTCAACAGTAGATACTTCAGCAGCTTTTGCAACTCTTGCAGATAGACTAAATGCCTTTTACATAAAAGGATGTGCATGATTCTTTGGAGGGGCTAGGTGTAGGATGTTGATTATAACATGATATGATATGACATACAATATAATACAATGCAATTCAATACAATATTGAAGTAAATAGATAACTACATCCAGATAGAAAATCATAAAAACAAAAGGTTGTGACCACACTATAGATTAAATGAACAGATTAGCAAAGGACTTTCTACTTAATAGCAAATAGCTTGAGATTTGAAAAATTAGCCAATTAACTCAAGCGTATGCAGAGCTTTTCCTGAAGAATCTGTACTTCTTCAGCATGGAAAATTCTCTGCACCACAGAATAGGAAGACAACATTTATTTACACAGTAGACTGGTGGGAACTAGCTCCAAACCACCAGTGTTGTGTTAGAGTAAAATAGCAACTTATAAACATTTTTAAGAAAGAAGTGCAGACCTGATCATGGATTAGGTCATAATTAGTTACATGTTGTTGGTCACACATAATCAGACTAATGTATCTGGGGAAATTTTAATTAGAGGCAGCTATTTATCATGAAGCAGGGTGGTCTGGGAAGAGGTAGGGTCCAGCAGTAAGTGAGTAATGTTAACTGTGACCTTGCCAGAGGTAGCCTGTCCTGGGTAGATTGTCCTTGAAACAGGCTAGCAAATCAGTATGTATCTGTAGGCCATCATGCAGCTGGTCAGATAGAGCTGAGTCAAATTATCTCCGAGATGCAGCTGGGTGGTTTGTCAAAGTCAGCTGGATCTGACAGCCCAGTTATGAAGCTATAGTTTTAAATGTATCTACTACATGTTTTCCAGGGCAGGTCACCTGCTAGATAACAAAGCAAATCTTTATAATGTAAGATTAAATCAGACTAAATAATGTTACCAATCACAATAGGGTAAAAATGAGGTTCACTAACAGGAAGGATCCTGGAAAAATCCCAAGGACTTTCAAAGAAAGTAGTAAACCCTGATGAACTGCTGACTTAAAGAAGAAATGAAAATTAAATTTTAAAACACCTGGGCACAGTGTTTTGCTTCAGTGGTTTTAGGGTTTGCTGAGCATGCACTAAGTTCCTCAGTTTGGTTACCAGCACCCCCTCCAGAAATAAAATGAGATTAGAAAGCATTATGCTTTTCATATTCCTCCACATACATAAGAAGCACTTCTTCTAAACTCATTTATTGATTTACTTACTTACTTATTTATTTATTCTTATTTTTTGTGTCTGGCTCCCTTCTGCCCTGGGGGCAGTCTGTTGTGGCATATAATGCTGAGAATCAGAACACAGTCCCTGTATAAGTTTGCCTAAGCAGGCGCTTTAGTCCACTGAGCTATCTTGCCTGCCCTTTCTAAAGTAATTTTGGAAAGCCACTTTTTCCCTGGTAGCAGGTACAAAGTAAAACAATATGGGGAAGGAGGGAGGCTGTATGGAAAGAAGCTGAAGCTGGAGGTCAGCTACGCATGTGAGACATGACTCCTAAATGAACTGTTCCAGCTCCAAGAAATCAAGGTACCTGACAATCAGGAGAACAAGTTGCTAGGTAACTTATGTAAATAAACACACTGCTTTATTGGGCAGTTCCTTTTCTCTCGTCAGGAGGCAGAGCTCCACCTGACCTCAGCTTATTACATTCTGATTCTTTCGTTATTCTTCATGCCCCACCATCCTCTTCCCAGGAATTTTAAGAGCTATGCTAGATAAAACAAGGGAGGAAAGAAGAGAGAGAGAGAGAGAGACAGACAGACAGACAGACAGACAGACAGACAGAGAGACAGAGAGACAGACAGAGACAGAAGAGAGAGACAGAGGAGAG
This sequence comes from Myocastor coypus, assembly GCA_004027025.1. Classification (NCBI taxonomy): domain Eukaryota; kingdom Metazoa; phylum Chordata; class Mammalia; order Rodentia; family Myocastoridae; genus Myocastor; species Myocastor coypus. Next base: position 30,139 of record PVJA010001028.1, read on the forward strand.
AGGAGACAGACAGAGAGACAGAGAGAGACAGAGACAGAGAGAGACAGAGAGAGAAATATTTTAACACATTCACAGTACATAGTCAACTAATCTTCAAAATATATGCAAAAAGATATACAAATGAGGAATAGATACTCCCTTTCAATGATATAATCATTAAAAATGATTATATTCGAAGAAATGAAAATTGACTTTTATATTATGCATGCAAATCAACTCAAAATAGATTAAAGATTTATATGTAAATCTTTATACATAAAAGGTGTAAAAATTATTAAAAGAAAATATAGGGGAAATTTTTCATTCTTGACCCTGACATCAGCAATGATTTCAAGGGTATGACACCAGAAACATAGACAATGAAAGCAACAGTAAGTGAATGTAATTAGATCAATTTATGAATTATATGTAACAGAAGAAACATTCGAGAGCAAAAGACACCAGGAGTGGAAGAAAAGATTAGCACCTTATATCTGCAATAGTATTCTAATTTTCAAAGTATTTTTGAAATTCTTACAATGCAACAGCAATAAACTATTAACCTGATTAAAGATAGCCTAAAAACTTGAATACAAGTCTCTTTTTAAAAGATTCATAAATAGCCAGGTGTGGTGGCGCATGCCTGTAATCCCAGCACTTGAAAGGCTGAGGCAGGAGAATCAGTGCAAGTTCGAGACAAGTCTGGGCTACAAAAGTAAGCTCAAGCCCAGTCTGAACTGCATAGCGAGACCCTGTCTCAAAAATAAAATAAAATAAATAAATAAGTAAATAAATAAATAAATCATAAATAGCCACCAACTATAAAGAAAAATGTCCAATATCACAAGTCATCAGACAAATGCAGCAAGAAACACCATGAGATCTGACCTTCCACCTGTCAAGAAGGCTTTTATATTGAAACAAAACACCACGCGAAGAGGTGAAGGGACTGGAGTACTTATATGTAACAATGTTGAAAATGCAAAATAGTTCTGATAGGAATCAATATGGAGGCTCCATCCCAGATTTTTAAAAATAGAAGTATCATATATTTATTTATTTTAATATCTATTTATTTACTTATTTTTGCTGTACTGGGGATTGAACTTAAGACCTTGTGCTTGCCAGGCAAGCACTTATTCTACTGAGCTATCTCCCTGGCCCCAGAACTATCATATAATCCAGTGAATCTGCAGTCTATATTCACAGAAAGATTTCATTTACTGAAATGAAAATTCATTTCAGATAGATTTTATTACTCTTATGTTCTTTGCAGCAGTACTCATAACGGGCCAGGTGTGGAAAGAACATAAATATCAAACACAAAATGAGTGGGTAAATAATAGGCTTCAGCATATATGTAAAAATATACTATTCAGTTAAAAAATGAAGGAAATTTGCAATATGGACTTGAGTGACTTCACAGATATTATACTACGTGATATAATTTAGTCGCAGACCAATAGTTTTTCCATGATTCCACTTACATGAGTGTGTAAAACTTGCCAAATTTGTAGACACAAAGAGTATGGGACTAATACTCCAGTGTATAAAAACACAACTTTTTCATCCATTTCTCAGGTGACGAGCATTTTGACCTTGTCAGGTTTAAAATTACATTTTTTGTTATATAGGTTTTGCTTTATCTTGGTCTTGACCATCAGGCAGAAAAGTCTAACCACAAGGTATAAGAAGTAAAGCCATATTAATATGCTGAGTTGTGAAAGACTCAAGTCAACAGCTTCTAACACTGCCAGTTCTGCTAATAATGCACTGCCATTATGGCCTATTGGACTACATATACAGGTACTTTCTCTTAGTTCAGTGAGAAGAAAGATTTGTACAAATAGTGTTTAGAAAAGGTATCATGTCTGCATCTTGTACTCTGAACAACTACTATGAAGATAACAATATGAAACATATTAATTATTGTAACTGTCCTATTAACCTGTTTTGAATTCATGTCATTGTTATTTGTTTCTCATTAAAACTAATAAATTTTTTTAAAGGGTGGACTGGGGAGATAGTTCTGTGGCATGAGTGCCTGCCTGGTAAGTGCGAGGTCATGAGTTTGAATCCCAGTCCCACAAAATAAATAAATAAATAAATAAATAAATAAATAAATAAAATAATAATAATGAGCATGGGAGTTGTTGCTGGGGTCTGTGGAGTGTGGGAATGGAGGATGAATAGTCAGTAAGCATAAAATCTCAGTTAAGCAATGTGAATAGTCTCTACAGGGCTGCTACACTGCTTAGTATATATTATTAATACTTAAAATCAGTAAAGAGGATGAAGCTCAAATCAACCATTCTTCCACAATTAAGTAAAGCATTTGTAAGTTGTTCAACTGGTAGGCAGATCCTGGATTTGTCAATAGACAAGAACCATCCTTCCTGAGCTCTTCAGTGGTTGAGCTGTTGTGGAAGGACCTCTCCACTTGCAAAGCAAAGCTTCCTCCCACCCAGAATGAAAGTGACCACAGGACGTTCCTAAATAGACAGGGAATAGGTGCCTTCCATTCCTTTCTTCTGAATGGATAGTGGTTTTTCTGCTATTCTCTGTTCTATGCACTGACAGGTTTGTAATCACCCTCGTGTTCTAAGGATTGCTTGCGGGTCTAATTTCCCCAAACTGTAGGGTTCTATGCTAATTTATTCGTAAAATAATGATCCTGTGACTGCTTGTCATATAATGCTGCAATTCAGTTCCAATATAATGGGAGAACAGTTTTATTGTCCTGTCTTGCTAGCTCAGCCTTGGAATGATCAAAGTTTGGAGTCTCAACTGTGACTGCATATCTCAGAGATAAATCGGGGTTCATTTTCTGATCCTGCATGCTACACTGGCCCCACTCCTGGGGTGCACTGAGCTGGACACAGAGTCCAGGCATGCCTATAATCCCACCACTGGAATGGCTAAAAACAAGACGATCACCACAGTGAGACCCTGTACTAAATACACAAATGAAAATAAATAAACAAATAATAAACTTTGTAGTTGCAGTGTTATAATATGTCAAAAAGAAGTAAAAATAAGTGATAGCCCTTTTTGGCATGAACTGCAAACTAAATTTCAGGTCTTATACTTACCCTAGATCAATATGCTTCAGCACTAGTTGTCCTGCTAGGGTCCTGGACCTATGCCAGGAGGTCAACTCCAAACCTCTGTAGGAGGCCAGGCTGCAAATAATTCATGTTGGATAAATTGACCCTTCCTCTTTAATAGGCAAAACTATTATGTGTATTTATTAGTCATTAGGTCTGTCCTGGTTAACCTTGATTCACAGGGTTAGTTGATAACTTTTATCACTGGTGAAAAATATTCACTGCACATCTGCATTGCTTCAGATCAGTTTCAAATGTAAGAGTTTCATTATTTCAATTTCCTGAATTCACAGCGTACAGAGGGTGTTATCTGCTTTAGCCATATCCTAAATTTTCTCCATTATTTCATCCTTAACATGAAATTTTAAAACATCAGTAGGCATTAGTATTTTTACTTTTAGCAGGTGTGCTGGTTTGTGTCTGGTGGTGGCCCCAAAGCTTCACATAATCACTGGGGTGGCTTCTAGAGTTTGTGATTAATCTACAATCGAATGAGGGGATTATGGGTGTGAGTACTGCATCCGGCCTGGGGTGGACAGCCTGCATACCATGTGGGGAAGGGACAGAGGCTTGATACCTGCCGCAGCAGCTGCTCCACCCTTTGCTCTCTGATATTTTCTGCAGCCATCAATTGCTGACCTCTGCCATGTGCCACTCTGCCTTGGAGGCACCTGAGTATGGACTGAAACCCCCAATGTGAGCTACATAAAGCTTTCCTTCCTTGATTCTGGTTGTCAGGTATATTGTCTCAGCAATGAGAGAAAAGTGAATGAGACAACATCCATTTGATGAAACTATTACTATAGCTACAGTAATAGATTTTAGTTTTAATAGAGTATTTGCAAAATGGCTTCCACAACCATGTGCTGGAAAGCAGAGAAAAAATTAAGAAGTATGAATTCTAATACTATCTCTAACTCCTAACACTTTTGACCTTAGACTAATCACTTAATCCCTCACCATCCTGATTGTTTTATTTTCAGACTGAGCAAAATAGAAGGGCCTACTCATCAGAATGCCAGAATGTGAACAGTGATGAGTATTTTTACCCTACCAGCTTGGGATATGTAAATTACAGGCAGTAAGATAGAACATTATATCTCTATGTGTCTATGCCTGAGGAATTTTCTTTCCTCTTCTAGACATCAAGCAGAATCATTTAAGGTTTAAAACACACTTTCTGACATAGTTACCTCAAGTTAGCATTTCAGTTGTGTTTTCTGTGCTGGTGAAGCCTACTCTTCACCAGTTTCTGACAAACAGGAGACTTGATTAGTTCAGCTCTGTATACCCACAACACCTAAAGCACACTACAAGGACCACAGCAGGCACTCAGGAAGTAGATTTTGAGTTGAGTAACATCGTGAAGGGACTGCTGGGGGATGACACGACAGGATGTCATCCCATTTAATTGTCAGATAGCTAGAAAAGCAGGCACAAACCTCCCAGTCTTCAGCCTTTCAGTGCTTGAGCCAAAACATTTTTATTGGTGGAGATGTCAGCAGGATCATAATCACAGCCCTCTGAGCCAAACATCGGGAGGTTAATAGAAGCTGTTGTTGGAGAGAAAACATCCTGTTGTTCTCTGTCTCTAAAATTTCCTGCAGGCGCAAGGAACTCCCACTAGATGAAGAGCTTAAAAGGTTTCCATTTGCAGAGCAATTTAACCATACTTTTTGTTACCTGCAGTGGTTTTGTGAATGGATTACTAGAGGAGACATTTTTAAATTTATCTTCACTCATTTTTCAATCCTGAAAGCATATGATTTTGTTCAAACCAATGGGAAGAGAACATAGTTAAATTTCCTGTGTCCATTAGTATTTTCAAATATTGAACTTTTGTAATGAACGTTTTTCTAATAGATATAGAAATATCTAGTGTATCACTTATTGCAGAGATTATACAATATGACAATGAGTTATTTTTTTCCTATTAAAACAATATTACCATGTTGATGACAGTTTATTGATTCTTATACAGCTCCACCTGAAAATTCTAGAGTGCATTAATATTGGTTCAGTATAACTTTACCAGACTGAAAGGATGGCAGGATACAGAAAGATAAACGTAGAGGAAATCAAATAAGAACAGAAGCCCTCAAAGAAAAAAATGAAGAAAGAAAGTGCAGTTCTGTTTATAACTTGTGTCTTCCTTCTTTATCTTTCTCTAGATAGCTACTGCACTGGACTCTTACTCTATTTACTCAATAGATTTTATGCTCATTGAAAGAAGAGCCTGAGTGAGTGGACTTTTTCTCTAAATATACAATGAGTATAACATATGACAGTGGTAGCTGTGTGGCTTTTGTGTTGAATAATGGAATTTTGAAATTTCTTGAGGCTCTAAGACCCCCCGTTCTACTGAATCTTAAATTTCCTGTACAAAAGAACTATGATCTTCTCCCTATGTCCTACTCAAGACAATCAGTTTGTATGCCATTTTCCATCCTTGCTCCTCAAATGGAAGACTGAGTTGGAGTTAATGTCTATGCTTTGCTGACCTCTGCTGGCATTACGTGAACCAGCCATGCTTGAACCACCAAAGACCCGTGGTTACCAGTGTGATCTTGGATTCTGGCTAACAGAAGTAAAATAAAGCAGACTTACTTTTAAAACAAATATTTAAAACTAACATTTAAAATGAAAAAGATATGATTTGTTGTTTCTTTAGCACAAATAACTTCACATTATGTATACATAGCTGAGTTTATTTTGCTGAAATACTATAGAAGCGAGCAATGATTTGAAGCTGTGAGTTGCAGTATTATGCCTTGTACATACTGACGTGCATCAACATGGCA